>BQKN01060692.1:117374-177177 GCA_022839385.1 Asparagus kiusianus | reverse complement strand
CCCATTTAGAGAAGTAGTCGGTGATCGCGAGAATGAAGCGATGACCTTTCGCCGATGGTGGGGATATTGGTCTGACTATGTCCATCCCCCACGCCTCGAAGGGCCACGAAGCCTTTGTTGGGTGCAGGTCTTCAGGTGGTTGATGCATGTAGTTGGCGTGAATCTGGCACTCGTGGCAGCGCTTTGCATAGGCGACAGCGTCTTGAACCATCCCAGGCCAGAAGTAGCCTGTCCTTCGTAGGCGATCCCAAAGTTTGGGTCCGGGTTGGTGAGCTCCGCCGATGCCGTCGTGGGCCTCGCGTAGAGCATCCTGTGCTTCCGCTTTCGAGAGACATCGAAGCAACAAACCGTCGTATGACCTTCGATACAACGTCTTGGTGGTCGAGTCGTAGTAGAATCTCGTAGCACGTCTCCGGACTGACTCTCGCTCCTTCGCATCCTCGGGTAATACGCCGTAAAGGACGTAATCGATGATCGGGAGGCGCCAGTCCTCAGCACTGGGCTGATCTGAGACTTGATGGGTGGCGTTTACTTCTGGAGCGTCTTTCAGCCGAAAGAGCTTCCTGCTCGCCACTGTGACCGATTGGATCGTTCCGAATGGTTGAGCCAAGTTGGCCGCCAAAGAAGCCAAGGCGTCTGCATGTGTGTTCTTGGAACGTAGCACATGCTCAATGTGGAAATTCTCAAACGATTCCACTAGCCGGGCGGCCGCCCTGTGGAGTGGGATCAGGTCTTCGTTTCTAACCTCGTATTCGCCGGTCATCTGTTTGACGATGAGCTGGGAATCGCCGTAAGCTTGGAGGTGCTTTATTCCTAGCTCTTTGGCCAACTCGAGTCCGATGAGTAATGCGTTGTACTCGGCCACATTGTTGGTACATGGCTCTGTCAAAGAGAAAGCTCGTGGTAGCACGTGGTTGTGCGGGGAAGTGAGGACCACCCCCACTCCCGCGACAATAGAGCCATCCGGGGCTGCGCCACGCGCCGTCGAAGAACATCTGCCACACATCCGGTAACGAGGTTACGTTGACTTCAAGTGGTTCGTCTGGCAAGTCTTCAAATAAGTCGGTTTTTGTTCCCAGCGGGTGACTGGCCATGAGATCGCATATGGCCTGCCCTTTGACCGACTTCTGTGGCATGAAGTGAATGTCGTACTGGGAGAGCAGAAGTGCCCACCTAGCTAAACGCCAATTTAATGCCGCAGGTTGCGTCATAAAGACTCGAATGGGATTCATTCGTGAGATGACGTGGATTGTCTGGCCAACCAGGTAGTGTCGCATCTTTTGGATGGCGAACACCAAGGCCAAACATTCTTTCTCAACCATCGGGTACCGTTGCTCGGCGCCTTGCAGGGTCCTACTGAGGTAGTAGATGCCTTGCTCGTGGCCGGCATCATCGTTTTGTGCCAAGAGAGCACCCAGAGAGTGCTCCATGGCCCGAATATAGATGAGAAACGGTTTCCCTGAAATCGGTGCAGCGAGGACCGGCGGATTTGAAAGGTAAGCCTTGATGTCCTCAAAGGCCTGCTGGCAAAGCTCGTCCCACACGAAGGAGGTGCCTTTCTTCATAAGCTTGGAGAACGGCTGACACTTGCCTGAAAGATTCGAGATGAATCTTCGGATATAGGCCAATCGTCCCTGGAGGCCTCTCAATTCTTTGAGGTTCCGGGGTGGTTGAAGCTCTTGGATGGCTCGCACCTTGTCTGGATCAATTTGGATCCCTTTCGTCGTGACGACGAAACCGAGGAACTTACCACTAGTCATCCCTAAGAATGATTTCGTGGGGTTCATCTTGAGCTGGTGAGCCCTCATGAGTTCGAACATTGTCCTCAAATCTTGAAGGTGGTCGCCGTGGTGGCGACTTTTTACGACGAGATCGTCCACATAGCATTCCACAGTCTTTCGCAGGTGCTGTCGAAAGATCGTGCTCATGGCACGTTGATAGGTTGCGCCGGCATTCTTGAGTCCAAAGGGCATGACCGTGTAGCAGTACACCCCCATGGGAGTTCTGAATGAGGTGTGTTTTTCGTCCTCGGGGTGCATTTTGATTTGATTGTACCCCGAGAAACCATCCATGAAGGACATCCTCTCGAATCCGCACGTGTTGTCAATGATGACATCCGTGATGGGGAGGGGAAATTCGTCCTTTGGGCACGCAGAGTTGAGGTCTCTGAAATCGATGCAGATGCGGATCTTACCGTTTTTCTTTAGCACTGGAACAATGTTAGCCACCCAGTCGGGGTGTTGTTCCTCTCTGATGAAGCCGGACTCGATGAGCTTCTTTACTTCAGCCTCGATCGCCTCCATGATCTGAGGGCGAAACCGCCTTTGCTGCTGCTTGACTGGCTTGGCGTCTGGGCTGATGTTGAGGCGATGTGTGGCGATCCGCGGATCCAAACCAGGCATGTCCTCGTAATTCCACGCGAAGACGTCGATGTATTCCCGTATGAGGGCGATGAGATCCTCCTTTTCTTGAGGAGGCAGGCTACCACTGATGAATATGGGCTTGGGACTTTCGTCAGTGCCCATGTTCACTTGAAGGATTTCGTCCTCAGTGGGCGGTTCTCGCTGCTCGAAGCGACTACTCCACTGGGCGTTAACATGGCGATCCCATGTCTCGTCATAGAGCGGGAGCTGTTCATCTGTCGCCATCTCGGCAGGGTCCATTGTAGCCATGTTGATCGTGAGGCCATCGAATAGGTCCCTCACACTGACATCTGAGTCCCACGCCGAGGTTTCTGACGACTGATCTCCTGAACATGCATAGTCGGAATCTTCGCCGACGTGGAAGCATAAGTCGGACGAGGAGGAGGAGTAGCCTAAGCCTCTCCTAGTCCGGTTGAAATAATTCGAGGGTTTCCCCTTAGGTACGTAAGCAGGTCGGATGACCGTCTTGCGTCCTCGGCCGTAATTGAGGCCTTCTAGACGAGTGAGGTCGTACCCCATGTTGCTCATCATGCGTCTCGCAATTCGACTGTATTGCGAAAACTGGGGTGCTGGGTCTTCGTCTTCGGACTCGTCCCAGAGCGTGCACAAGGGCTGATCGATCCGGCCGAAAATAATGTCTTTTCGATATTTATTTCGGGCTGGTACAACAAATACGGCTTGCGACGAATCAACCAGCGATCCCCTCGTGGTGTACGACGAGCGGACCGGCATGTGCAGGGAAGGATCTCGGTAGAGTTCCGACCATAGGCCGTTGGGTTCATCGTCCTCAGACGTAGAACAAGACGACACATAAGCAAAGTTGGGTTTTTCATTGACGATAATCTTTCCCGCTTGAACAGCGTTGGTTACATGATGACTCTCGTAACCAATTACAATTGACTCGAAATCGTTTAAGATTAGATTGTCGCCGTACTCAGGCTCACTGTCCGCTTCGTTGCCGCTTTCTGGCTCCTCAATCGGCGGTTCGACAGGGTCCTGATACAGCAGAGAGTCGGTGAAGTAGTTTTCGACGCCTTTGAAGGGTTGTCTGTCGGCCACCACCGTCTTCACGCGCTCGTAGTCGTCCACGTACTTCAAACATTGGTGCAGAGTGGATGGGACTATTCGATTGCCATGGATCCACGGGCGTCCTAGGAGCATGTTGTAGGAAGGCTCGGCATCGATGACATAACAGGTCACCTCTGTCTTCATGTCGCCTATGCGGCATTTCAGGCGAATTTTGCCTAGCGGCCGCGTCCCTGTGGCGTTAAAGCCAAAGATGGTTGTGGTGGTTGAGGACAAACGCTTCGGCGGTATCCCCAAATGCTTGATCAATTTCAGAGGCACGATGCTTAGTGCGGAGCCCGGGTCGACTTGGATCCGATCCACTCTCGCCGATCCGACATAACCCGTGAAGTACAGTGGTCGATCGTGAGTCGTACTCTTGATGAGCATATCTTCAGGAGTAAAGGTGATGCACGGGACCCGTCTATCCGAGATCTGGCAACAATTCGCACATTCTTGTTCCGCCTCCGTCTCTTTCAAGAAATGGGTCGAGAAAGCCTCTGAATCCGCCAACGCCTCCTGTAGGGCCTCCCGAGTAGACCTGGATAGTCTAAGGAGGTCGTGCATGGTGATTCGCGCCGGGATGCTTTTCAGTTGTGCGAGCACGTTGAACCTGAAAGGTTGGCGGCTTGAGCTGGGTGCCTCTGGATTAGGAGGGGTTGTGGCGGTTGGCCTCGCGGGAGGTCTTGCCGCGTTCTCTACCCTCGCGGGATATTCTTTGGCGAACTCTTTTCCAGCCCTCGTGGCGAAGACGTTTGTGTCTTCTTCGGAGTCAGTAAGGGTGGCCATCGCTGGGCCGTCTCTGTCCGGAATGGCAGAGACAACATTGCAATGTTTTCGTTGGGCCTCCTTCGGCGGTCGCGCGGTCCATTGCTCGTCGTTGAGGAGGTCTGGGTGGACCCACATTATCTGCCCCGACGGCAGGGTCTGTGGTACCAAGCCCTTCTCCCGCTGGTTGTGAGGATCGTCATTGGTGACCCTCAGAACCGCTTTGGGGATGGGAATCACCCCCGCTGGAGCATGAACTTCTGGGAGATCTGTTCCAAAGCTCAAGGTGATCATGTTTGTGGTCACCTGCTTTTGAACCTTCTCTTTCTTCAAGACTCCTGCATCGTAGAGGGCCTGGAGCTTGTCCTTGAGGACGTAACATTTGGTCGTGTGGTGACCAAGGAATCGGTGATAAGCGCAGTAGGTCGGGTCACCGGTTTTGTCTGCCTCCTCAGGCTTTGTAGCTTCAGGCAGTTTGATTCGACCACTCTTGAGCAGGGTATCGAGCGTTGCCACCACCTGGTCCTCTTTGAAGTCATAGTGCCGTGGGGGGCGTTGTTCGAATTGCCTAGGTTTCGGTCTTGGAGCAGTCTTTGGCGTCGGAGCAGAGTCCACAGCCATGATCTCCTTTCCTCTTGTCCGAGGGGGATTCTTTGGCGCGGCTGGTTCTGCAGCTCCTTTCTTGGGCTGGGGTTCTTCGGCCTCCAACCTCTTGATCATGTTTTCTACTTGCTCGCCTTGACGAACAAGTTCTTTCCACGTCCGGGTTTCTACCGCGCCTATCTTAGACAAGATATGGATCGATAGATTGTTGCGACACATCTCGATAAGCGTCGACTCAGAGACTTGGTCCCGACAGTGGACAGACCGGTTCCGGAACCTTTTGACGAAGTCGTTGACCGACTCCGACTTTCGTTGTTTTTCAGCAAGGAGAGTAGCCATTGATACTTCGGTGTCGTCGTCGAAGAAGCGGGCTAAAAAGAGCTTTTCGACGTCGGCCCATGCTTTGATGGAGCCGAGCTCCAGCTTGCAGAACCATTCAAAGGCCACCCCCTTGAGGGTGCCTATGAAGAGTCGCGTGAGAATGGCGTCGTTTCCAGTAAGGAATCCGGTTTGTGCCATGAAGTAGTAGATGTGCTGCGAGGGCGAGCCCTTGCCGTCAAACTGCACCAAGCTGATCGGCTTGAACTTTACTGGGTATGGGACCGTGTCCCATTCGACAGGGTAGGGGCGGACCACCCCCAGCTTGTTCATGTTTTGCTGAAGCTTCAGCGCGTTGAGCTGGTCCTGGAACTCATCGAACCTTTTGTCACGGGAGCCATCCCCGGTGTGCGACGTCCCTAGCGACGTCTTGGAAGAATAATCGGATTGTCGATTATCGTCATCTTCCGTTTCCATCGCCGGACGGTGAGGAGGTACCCATTCTCTATCCCCCGTTTGCCGAGGTAAGGGGCGTTGGATTCTTTTCTTCTTCTTCTTCTTGTTCAGAAGCTGTTCCATCATCTCCCGTAGAGAGTCGATGGTCGCCTGTTGCTCTTCGAGCTTTTGAGCGACCGTCTGGTCATGGGTAAGGTCAGTCATGTGCACCCGCGCCCTCGCGTCCTGACTTGAGTGCGAAGTTTGAGAAGTGGCCGCTGCCGAGTGAACCTCGTCCTCGCGGTAGGAGGGAGGTGGTACGGCGGAGTAGTCAATCCCGCTCTTCATCCTTCTGCGACTACGGGTACGCTGGTATATGCCCTCTTGCTGGTGTCGGGCAAACCAGGGATCGAGTCCCAAAATGGACTCTGAATCTGGGGAATCGGAAAATGCCGTCTTGCCCTTGTCCGTCATGTTGATTGTGACGGACGAGAGCTCTGGGTCGTCAGTAGCGCGTCTCTTTTGGCGACAACGCTTTCGACGAGAGGTCCTCTGGTGAGAGGGTTGTCGAAAAATTCTCTCAAACACGGAAGGTTTCGCCGTTACTACGCATTGGCAGTCGGCGAGTACTGTGTGGATGAGCCTTTCGCAGTGGCACTGAGGGTTCACTTCGCGCATGGTGCGCTTGCGAATTAAATATTCTCGTAGATCTTCCGTGGGTGGTTGGTGACAACCCCCAGCATCGGAAGGATCACCCGGGTGAGTACACGAAGGATCTCTGGATGTGCTCTCTGGGGCACAATGGGTGGAATGTTGCGGCGTCGGAGTTAGGCGGTTTCGCCTTGACGGGCGAGTTTTCGCGTTTGGGCGAACTCTAGCGCGTAGGCGAGTTTCAGCCCTTTGTTTAGACGAGCTGGCTCGCGACGCGTCGCCTATCTCCTTGCCTTTACGCTTATCCGCCAAGATCTCATGGCGAGGCTCGCCAGCCTTCGAGGATCCGCCTTCTTGGATAGGCCCACTCACTTGGGGTGGTTTGTTCGTGTCAGGGATATGACCTGAAAAGCGAAGTCCGCCTGAGCGGGTGGTCCCCTCCTTCTCGGTTAGCGCCCTTGATTTGGAGGGCCTCCCGATGTTGGGCGAGTCGCCATCTCGTCTCTCGCTTCTTGGGCCTGTATGGTGGTTCAGGCCATTGTGTGAAGCGGAGGTTTGGGCCTTCTGCCCGACAAGCTTCCGTCGTTGCTGTTGGTTAGTTCTCCCATCGGAGGGGGAACTTGCGTGAGCAGCGGTGGGGTGGCTTGTGCCGGAACGAACTGGTGTCTCTTTCGGGATAGGTGCTACTGAGGGTCGTTTGGCGACCCATTTAGTAGACCCTTCCCCCCTGCTCTCGATATGGGACTTGGCCTCGAGAGCGTTTGGGGTGGATTTCCCTATTGGGACTCCGGTAGAGCTTTCTGGTGCGGGAGTTTTGGCCGTCTGAGGTCGGCTCCCGTGCAGGGCTCTGTGGCGCTTGCGGGACGCTTCGCCACCGGAAGAGGAGGAAGACAAGTACTCTTCGTACTTGGCCTGATCGAACTCGATTTCTAGGGACTCCACTGTCGTCCCAACAACAACCTCGTCGAACTGAGCTACCACCATTTCGTTTGAAGAAACAGTTTCTCCCACTGTGGTCGCCATCTTCTGTAGGTGTAAATTTCTGATTTTCCCGGGAAAGGGGAGGGATTTCGTTTGTATTTATAAGAAAGCTTATTACAAACTAAATCAATCTGAATTACAACAGAAGCGGAGGGAATGCCCTCCTTGTTTATATTTGTGGGGACTTTACGGTAGCTACAGGATGCTTCGCCCGGTGCTCGCGCCGGGTCTGCTTCCCTTGGACGGTTCGACCGAGGTTGTTGGAGAGCTTCAGTACTCAGTAGAAGCTCCGGGCGAAAGGAGTTCGAATCCTCTAGTTCGCCGGCGATCGGAGCTCGGAGTTTGGAGATTTTCCGATTAGCTGATCGATTCTCCTGTTGATCGATGTTTTTCTCCGATCTCTCAATCTATCGATCTCTCTCCTCCCCCTTAGGTTGCTGTAGGAAGCTCTTTTTAAGTGGGAGGGGGACAGTCCAGATGTCCCTTGGACCATGGGATGTGACCATGCACTGTTCAAAGACATCCTATTGTCCCCTGTACAACAAATGGTTGCTTGTGGGGCTACAGGTCGCGTCACGTCGTATAGGAGTGGGAAGGCCCCTCCTCGTACTCGTGACAGTGACTACCAGGCACTCGAGTGGATTTGGATATCTCATCGAACGCCGATGGCTCTGACCCTTCGCTCGGGGCGCGGCGCGCTGCATTTATGTGGATGCAGACGGCTCTGGCACCCGTCCACTCACTGGTGCGGCGAGGTACCAAATGACCTTCCGGCGGTCCTGGGGCGTCGTGCCTCTCTCTCCTCTTCCTATGTTCGAATAGAGGCGGGAGAACGGACGTTGCGTGTCTGAACGAGCTTCGGATAGCTTTCGGCGCGTCATGGCCCTGGCCCTCCGTTCTAATGGGTGAGGTGACCTGCATTTATGAGAATGCAGGTCGGTCCGGCGTCTGTCCCGTTCGCTTGAATTGCGGGCGGACGTCGGACGGACTTGGGACGCTGTTCCCCCCTCCTGTCGCATCGTGGGAGACAGGGGAGGCTTGTCCCTGGAAACCCGGCTTTCGGCTTACGCAGGCAGACGTGGCTCTCTGCAAGTGGCTTCGGCACACGAGGGCGGGTCTGAGCACTCTCCTGGCGGGCGGATTTGGTTAGTGAGGGCGGATTCGTGTGCCAGCGAATCCGCTTAGTGGCCTAAGAGAAGGCGGTCCTGTTCTGTGGGCGAATTCGTTTGCTAATCTGCCGCGGTAGTTTTTACCGTCTACAGTGTTAGAATGCATCCCTGAAGACTACGTTCTATTTAGAAAACGCACCCCTAAGGGCTGTGTTTTGATGTTGGAACGCGCCTCTGAGGGTTGCATTCTATTTGGGAAATGCACCCCTGAGGGCTACATTTAGCTTGGCTTATACAAGGCTCATGCTTGGGCACATAAAAGCGAGGCTTGCGTTCTAAAGTAGAAACGCAGAGCTTGTGTTAAGGCTCACAAATGCGGATCTCGCGTTGATTAGAGGATCGGTTCTCTTGGAGTTGTGCTCGTCATCGGGATCTCCTCCTCCGTCGAGCGGCATTCTCCTTAGCCTATTTTAAGGCCTTGGTGGTGTCACCACTTGAGTTGACCTGGTTTGTCGCCACAATAGGCTTCTTACGACTTGGTACCCGTCGTCTTGGTGTGGGTTTGGCTGAAACTGAGCCTACTCCATCGGAGGAGGGGCTGTCTGAGTAATCTGACCCAAAGGAGAGGTCTTCCTTAGGTGATTTGGCTGTAATTGGAGCAGTTGGAGCTTTATCAATCTGACCCAAAGGAGAGGGCCTCTTCAAACTTGGCTTGATCAAACTCTACCACGAGAGTTTCGACCATTGTTCCAGTGAGGTTGACGTCAGGTTACGCTATCACTTCTTCGTTAGAGAAGCTAGTCCCCAGCAGAGTTGCCATCTTTTGTTTGTTGGAAAATTTGTAATAAGAAAATGAAAGAATTGAATTTGATTTATTCTTTCTAACTGCTTAGAAAAAGAATGTTTATAACTCTCTTAATCTCTAACTGATTACAATTTGAATTTCTGATTATAAAAAAGAAGAAGATCAGTGGAGATCCTCCCCTTTGTTTAAGTCTGGGTTCTTCACTGTAGCGATGAGATGCCTCCCTCGACGTTCGTATCGAGTTTGCTTCTCGTTGATGATCCGAACACTTGAACTCGTGGAACACGGTTGAATCCTCTTGATTGATGCCGAGGATAACTTGCGTAACAAGTTTGAAAATAACTTTTAACGAGTTTAAGAACTTAGAGAGCGAGTTTAAACTCTGTAATAGAGTTGATTTGAACCGAAAATTTAGTTAATAAGCCAAGATTGATGAAAGCTCCAAGAACAACTCCAAGGATCTAAAGATTATCGAGATCCTTCTTCTGCCAAGAAACCTTGTGCCGATCTCCAAGAATTCTGATCTCGAAAAGAGAGAGCCTTTTGATCTCCAAAATTCTAGATCCTGAACTCAGTTGAGTTTCCTGCTATTTATAGGGGATTTAGAGGTGTAACCGCCCCTTTAAATCTCTCCTTAATGAGGGTTTAATGGGGGTGTAACCGTCCCCCATAAATCTCTCCATGATAGGGTGGTGATTCCCTCAAATCGTAGGGAGAAAACGGTTTTTGGAACTGTTCAACTCGTGTTTGAACGAGTCAAACGCCGAAATTAGCATTCTTGGCCCGAACTCTACATTTTAGACCTGAAACGCAGAGTTGCGCATGCGCTTAAGGATGAAAACGCAGTGTTCGTACAACGTTATGAATCTGAGATGCAGAAATGAACTCTGTGTTCTGGACCTGGGACGCAGAGTTGGGTTCTGTATGAACTCTGCGTTTTGAGTTCACGAACTCTATGTTTTGAGTCTGGAACGTTGCCATGAAATCTACGTCTGGACTTGAACGATGGGGATGAACCCTGCATTTTGAACTTGAAACGCGGGAATGACCTCCGTGTTTTTAACTGGAACGCTGGGGATGAACCCTGTGTTTTGAACTTAAACGCTAGGGATGAACCTTGCATTTTGAACTTGAAACGTGAGCACGAAGTCTGCATTTTGAATCTGAGATGTAGAGGTGAGTCTCAAGCAGGCTTGGCGAGTTTTAGGCTAAGTCCAATGTTCAGGCGAAGTCCAGTCTTGCAGACGGACTTCAGAACATAACTTGCTATGAAGAACATATCATAACTTTCAAAGCGTAAGTCAGAATTTGACGAATTATATATAAAAATCGACTATCTATGAATTATATATGAAAATCAACTATCTCGACAAGATGGAGCCAACCAAACAGACCCCATAGGGTTCGGTTTGCTCCTAGTCCATTTCGCCAAATTCCTTACGGTTTGAGAGATATTTGCGTTTTGATTTGAAGAGATCATCAATTTGTAGTCTCTTTTGCTAGAGTGTTACAAAGATCGTCATCTTGTAATCTTTATCTTGACTCCTTGAAAATATGAGAGTCGTCATATTGTAACTCCTGATGTTGATTGTGAAGGCTGTTGAACTAGAGATTTCATCGGTTGTTGTGAAGGACGTCAGATTATAACCTTCATCAATCTACGTGAAAGTCTTCAAATTATAGCCTTCTGGAAGTCATTAAATTATAACTTCCATCATTAATGTTTGATGGGGATCAACTATCTATAGTAATTTTTAGACAGCCTACAGCAGCATTTGCCACCTCCCGCACTGAACGAAACCTCAGTGATACTAGATACCGACGCAATCCTGGGCGAAGCCCCATCATAAATATTTGAGCCTGCCACTCCTCAGTGTGCCACATACCCGTGAATCTAAGTAGTGTCATGAATTTACTCTCAAAATCCATCATAGACATATCCTCCTGCTCCAGCCTAGCTAGCTCTAACTCATTCCCGGCTTTCGCTGCAGCCTACACATACTGCTCGTCGAAGAAGTATACAAAAGTCTCCCACGAAACTGTCATCCTTTGCTCTGGAGTGAAACAAAACCGATACAATCCTCCTGCATCGTTCTTAAGGCTGAAAGCTGCTAGCCTATGCTTCTGCACAGTGTTCACATTAAGCAAATCTAAGATGTTGCTTATATCCTCCTTCCATTTATGTGCAGCAATGGAATCATACGAACCATGAAACTCTGGTGCCTTCAAGTTTTAATATCTCTCAACCTGACAAAGTCAAGCCTCTTGCTCAGCAACTCCATCATCAACTAAGGGTGGTGGTGTATCTACCGGTATCTCCTCTGATATCTCCTCTTGAATGGGTGTCTCCTCCCGAATGGGAGTCTCTTGCCGCGCCTGATCTTCTAGCTGCTCCTGAATACCTGCTAATCGAGCTGCCAACGGTGCTATGTGATCTACTAAGTACTGCGGAGCCTACTGCGGCTCGGGCTCTCTATCATCTTGCTCAGTTCCCTGAGTACAAGTACCTCTGCGTCCATGTCCTCTTCCCGACATCTATAAGTTTCGAATATAACTTATTAAACACAGTAAATAGGATCTCAAATATAAAGATGAAACATATATCAATAGGAAAAATAGTATCACTTATCATCCACCGCATGATTTATACTTCAAGCAAATAGTTTATCATATTTTTTTATAATTTTCGCGTATATATATAATACATCCTCACTCATACTAGGAATTCCTATCGGACTCTATACATGATTCCTAGGAAACTCTATCCTAGCTCCACAATATGACACAAGATGATCCTAATGATGCTGGAACTAGAGCTCTGATACCAACTATGACATCCCACGATTCACGCAAGGCTACACTCTAAGGTAAAATCCGGATTGTCAAACCTGCCAAGCTCCAACATCACACTACAACATGTTTCACCATCACAGTTACTATCTCTCTAGTAGAGTCAACAAAAGGTGAAGGTACAAAACATGTAAATAATAGAAATAGCACATCTTAGCACAGAAGAAGCATAAGAATAATAAATAAATGAGCCCAACTGAAATAGAATAAAAACATCTCTGAGTCTAAAATAAATCTCAACACAATGAGTCAAATGAAATCTCACTAAGGCACTCAGCCTCTACAAAATAAAATACAAGTCTAGTGTCTGAAAATAACCAATTAAATATGGAGTTTTGAAATAACTACAAATATAATAGTATCTAGATGGAATCTAAGATATAATTCCATCAACCTACGACTCTTAATGTGCCGGACTCGCTACCCGAAAGAGGGGAAAATAACAAGCGTTAAAGCGCTAGCGAGATCATCTCCACTGCTCCCATGGGGAAGGCATAAGAGCATATAAGAAAATAGAGTTAGTACATATAAGTATAAAATTATTCATATGACCCTAACTAGAGATTGGTATTTAGAAATCCACAACATGAGAATTAGTACGTCAAGCGAAATAATCCAAACAAAAAAACCCTCATGTATATACCATGTCTAAAATTACGAATCCCTAAATATCAATTCCAACTCTATGAATGAAAACAATACTCAAAAGAAAATACTCCCAACCTTAACTGTCTAAAATTATTTCCGAATATGCTCATCCGTCCTGCGGTAATAGGTTTTATCTTTCTATTTTTGAAAATGCTTCTAGATGATTGTACAATGGTGAATAGGCACATCAGCCTAACCCGTAAAACACACACCGATCACCTTTGAGTATTTGGGATAACTGATGTCTCGTTACGGAAAAAATAACCAAATACCCCTAGTGTGGTACAACCGAAGTCTCATTATGAGATAAACACCCATACTGAACACCCATAACTAACGAGCAATACTTTTTCAAATATTATTTCATCATTATTAACTCAACGTGCATCAAATAGCTCAACAAAACATGTCAAATCACATGCACTGAATGTACGTGCACATATCTTGGTGTGTGTGTGTTCATATCTGGAGTTCACTAACATTCCAGGTGTTAAACAACTCTTAAACATAATCATACAACATTATAAGATCGAGAAACTCTCTCAAAATTCGAAATGGAGAAGAATAAACGTGCACAGGCCCAAAAAAGGTTGGCGGTCGACCACGCCTGGTTCGGCGGTCGACTGGACGGAGTCAAGGGGTTGCCTAGGCTTCTGCCTAAGACGCGGTCGACCATCGCTAAGTCACGGTCGGCCGAACCCAAAATTTCTAGATTTTACAGATTTTTGCATAGTGTTGTTTGTGTCGTGTTCTCGTGAGTTAAACTTGTTTAAAATGATATGAAGCTTGCATGAAACATTAAAAATAATAGACTAACATATCTTGGAACAACTCCTACATATAAACATGATTATTTGCATAATAAATCATAGTTAAACTCTCAATCATGCATGAAAACTCAAAATGAAGAATAAATCATCTAAACTCAGATAAAAAACCTTATTAATCACTTTTAGATCTCAAAACACTTTTGTAAATTCGTTCTTGATCTCTTTAACATGACAAGACCTAGTCTTTATACACATAATATACAAGATTTGCTTTTTATACATAAATTAATTAATTTGGCTCTATAAAACTTATTAAAAACTCTTTAAAAATGTTTTAAAATAGGGAGAGGGATTACTAGAGATGAAACTGTTAGACCCTAGAGGGGGGGAGGGTGATTAGGGTCTTAACGTAAAAATTGTGCAATAAAAATTAAGACAAGCAAACACCAAAAAATATAATGCTAAAATAAGGGAGATAAGATATAAATCATTATCCAAATAACGCGTGATGTGTTCATGAGTTTCGGCTATCTAGCCAACGTCCCCGCTCTCCACTCTCAAGGAGAATCCACTACACAACCCGGTTTGGAAGCCGGAACTTCTTCTACACAGCGATCTCCATGAGATCTCACAACACAGTTGATCTCCACGAGATCTCACGACACAGTTGATCTCCACGAGATCACCCCACAATCAATGGTAGCAAATAAAGAATTGCTCTCTCTTACAACAACCCTATGGCAAGGAGAGAGATTTCACTTGATGATTGGGATGTGAAAACGAAACAGTGATTACCAAGATGAAAGTTGAAGCTCTTTGAAAACAATAAACTTGAAGACAAGAGTTTTGCAATAAAACTTTATTCTGAAGTGGTTGGGATGTTGGGTATTTATGAGGAAAGAAAACAGCAGCCAAAGCCCCAAAGAATCACACAAAATCCCCCAAAAACAAGAATTCTAAAACTGTACAAAAATAGCCGTTATAGTGTTATGAGTCGACTCAGTACTATTCATGATCCGACTCATAATTAGCCATTACAGGCTAAAAATCAACTTATGGATCAACTCATAAAATTCATGAGTCGACTCATTATGCATGGGTCGACTCATGAGGTCATGGGTCGACTCAGCAGAAACAAAACATATTTTCCAGCACATTTTATGAGTCGACCTATGACAGTCATGAGTCGACTCAACCTGATGGGTCGACTCATGATGTTGTGAGTCAACTCATCAGAAACAAATAACAACTACGGGGCAATTTATGAGTCGACTCAATACTGTTCATGAGTCGACTCATAAACATGCACACAGAAAATATCACCGAACTTTGTTAAAAATTATCAAATAAATTCAGAAAAATCTAAAACTTTGAGAATAGTTTATAAACATTTTAACAAACTTGTTTAAAAAGAGATTTTGCAAAAAGGTCCTCGTATTTATGAAAAACATCATTTTGACAAAAGAACCAAAATACAAGTTTTTAAAGTGTGCAAGTGTGTGTGATATCCCGAATAGCTTCAAATAAAATTTACAACTACTTGCCTACAATCTAGCATTAGAGAGAAAAGAAAAACTAGCAAATATCCTCACACAGAATGACATTTCTTTGAGTCTTACTATTGCTTTGATTTGATGAAGCTTTCATTTATATATGTTGTTCTTGATTAACATTTACTTCATCACATTGCCTCCACCTCCTATAGATATTGATGTTGTAGCTCATATTTCATCCAATCCTCCATAAGTGGTACTAACAAGCTTGATATATATATTAACTACAATATCACTCAACAAGCAGTTAGTACTGATAATGGTGGTTGTAAATTATCATCAAAATATAAGGGCTAACAATCTCCCCCTTTTTGATGATGACAATCAACCATTATTTATGAGCTAAATAAATATAACTCATGGATAGGTGCTCCCCCTATCTATGAGCTCCCCCTTACTATGTGCACAAATGAGAACAAATGAGGTTTTCTCCCCCCCCCCCCCCTTTGTCACCATCAAAAAGTGGGGAAATGAAAAGAGAAACATACATAAATACATAAAATATACCTCAAGTGTTTGTCCTCACGTATCACCTCCCACAAGTGCTCGGAATTACCACCTCTCACTAGGCCACCGACGCCACTTCTCTCGGTATCGACTACGTCTTCACCACACACTCCTCTTGGCAATTTGTATGTGCTTAAGCATGTTATGAAAATGAGACATATATAATATGTGACCAAGCAAACAAGCAAGCAAAAAGATTTTTAAATAATGAATAGGCCCAAACCATTTATTATACGATAAAAATCTTCTTCACTAAGAGGCTTGGTAAAGATGTGCGCTAATTGAGATTTAGTATCAATATGAATAAGGGATACATCTTTCCGCTCTACATGATCACGTAAGTGGTGGCGTACATCAATATGCTTGGTTCTAGAGTGTAAAACGGAATTTTTGTAAATGTTTATAGCACTAGTGTTATCACAAAAATTTTTTGTATTTTGAAAATGCAAGTCATAATCAACCAAACTTTGTTTCATCCATAAAAGTTGAGCACAACATAAGCCGGCGGCAATGTATTCCGCTTCCGTAGTGGACAAGGTAACACAATTTTGTTTCTTGGAAGCCCAAGAGACAAGAGAGTTACCCAAAAATTGACATGTACCACTCGTACTCTTGCGATCTACCTTACAACCGGCAAAGTCGGCATCACAAAAACCATAAAGACCAAAGAGATGCTTTTAGGATAAAATAAACCAAGATCAATAGTACCATTTACATATTTAATAATTCTTTTAACCGCAAGCAAATGTGATGTTTTAGGAGAAGCTTGAAAACGTACACATGCACAAACACTAAACATGATATCACGTCTACTAGCGGTAAGGTAAAGAAGACTACCTATCATACATCGGTATAGTTTTTGGTCTACATCCTCACCACTATCATCCGCATCAAGATTGATACTTGTACGCATGGGAGTTTGTGCATGCTTAGAGTTCTCTAATCCAAACTTCTTCACCAATTCTATAGCATATTTGCTTTGAGAAACGAAAATCCCATCCTTAGTTTGCTTGACTTGAAACCCGAGAAAGAATGTGAGCTCTCCCATCATACTCATCTCAAAGTGATCTTGCATAACTTTAGAAAATTCTTTGCATAAAGTTTTATTAGTAGCACCAAAAATTATATCATCAACATATATTTGAACCAAAATAAAATCATTTTTTCTTTTTCTTACAAAAAGTGTATTATCAATTTTCCCTTTAGAAAAATCAATTTCAATAAGAAAACTAGAGAGGCGAGCATACCAAGCTCTAGGAGCTTGTTTTAACCCATATAAAGCTTTTTGAACCCGGTAAACATGATTAGGAAAAGAATGATCTACAAAACCGGGGGGTTGCTTAACATATACTTCCTCTTCTATAAAATCATTTAATAAGACACTTTTAACATCCATTTGAAATAATTTGAAATTCTTAAAACTTGCAAAGCTAGAAACATTCTAATAGATTCTAACCTTGCAACCGGTGCAAATATTTCATCATAGTCTATGCCCTCCTCTTGATTGTATCCTTGGGCAACTAAACGAGCTTTATTTCTTGTTATAATACCAAGTTCATCAAGTTTGTTTCTAAAAACCCATTTTGTTCCAATCACACTCACATTGTTAGGTCTAAGAACTAGTTTCCAAACATTATTTCTTTGAAAATTGTTTAGTTCCTCATGCATAGCTAAAACCCAAAACTCATCTTTTAAAGCATCATTAATCTTTTTAGGTTCTATTTGAGATAAGAAAGCAATGTTACCACATTCACTCAAGGCCTTTGAGCGGGTTAGAACTCCTTGTGAAGGATTCCCTATAATTTGCTCCTTTGGATGATTTGATGCAAATTTCCATACTTTGGGAAGTTCTACTTATCCATGAGTATTGATGCTTTCCACATCCTTTTGTGCGTCTATTGACGATGTTTCATTTAGTTGCAAGCCTTTCAATCCTCCCTCAATATCATCATCATGATTATTCCTAGGCAAACCATCTTGTAAACTAATATTAGTCTCATCAAAAGTAACATTTATAGACTCTTCAACAACAAGTGTTTTTTTGTTGAAGACCCTATAAGCCTTACTTCTAGGTGCATATCCTAAGAAAGTACCAACATTAATTTTTGAATCAAATTTATCATGGTGATCTTTTGTATTTAAAATGAAACATTTACAACCAAAGATACGAAAATACCCAATAAATAGAGTTTTGTTATAAAAGAGTTCATAAGGAGTTTTCTTGAGCTTGGGTCTAATCAAAACACGATTTAAAACATGGCAAGCCGTATTAACGGCTTCCGCCCAAAAATATTTAGGCAAAACAAAAGCATTTAACATAGTACGTGCCATCTCTTGTATGGTACGATTTTTCTCGTTCAACAATACCATTTTGTTATGGTGTTCTTGGGGCGAAAAATACATGAGTTATACCATGATGTGCATAAAAATCATTGAAAAAATTGTTTTGAAATTCACCACCATGATCACTATTTTAACAACTTTTAAATCTTTTTTATTTTCTATTCTTTTTACTAAAAAGAAAAATTCCTCAAAGCATTCATCTTTATTTTTAAGAAAGATTGTCCATGTAAAGCGAGAAAAATCATCATCAACAACAAGATCGAGAAACTCTCTTGAAATTCTAAACGGAGAAGAATAAACATGTACATGCCCAAAAAAGGTTGGCGGTCGACCGCGCCTGGTTCGGCGGTCGACCGGATAGAGTCTAAGGGTTGCCCAGGCTTCTGCCTGGGACGCGGTTGACCGCTGCCAAGTCGTGGTCAGTCGAACCTAAAATTTCTAGATTTTGCAGGTTTCTGCACAATGTTGTTCGTGTCGTGTTCTCGTGAGTTAAACTTGTTTAAAATGATATGAAGCTTGCATGAAACATTGAAAACAATAGACTAACATATCTGGGACAACTCCTACATATAAACATGATTATTTGCATAATAAATCATAGTTAAATTCTCAATCATGCATGAAAACTCAAAACTAAGAACAAACCATCTAAACTCAGATAAACAACGTTATTAATCACTTTCAGATCTCAAAACACTTATGTAAATTCGCTCTTGATCTCTTTAACATGAAAAGACCTAGTGTTTATACACATAATATACAAGATTTGCTTTTATACACAAATTAATCAATTTGGCTCTATAAAACTTTTTAAAAATATTTTAAAACAGGGAAATGGATTAGTAGAGATAAAACTCACCTGAAACTTGTTGAAAAACATGCAAGATGCAAAGCCAAAGTAGATCACTAAACCAAAAGCCAAAAACGAACCGAAATCCGTCTCCAAAGCCTTTGAACTTTCTCAATAAAATATTAATCTAGGGTTTGGAAAAGAGTTTGGTGGCTGCTAGGGTTTTAAAACTCTGAAAAAGACTGAAAAATTCATGAACATGTGATATATAATGATACGGGTGTATCTTCTCTTCGGGAGCTTAGCGATCCTTATGGAAACTTGAGGATAGTGATTCTCATGGTATCTTGAGAATAGTGTAGATGAGTCGTGGCCAAAGTCGTTGGAAGTTGTAAAGTCGAAGGATTCGTCAAACGTCAGGAAAAAGCATTTTTACTATTTCACGGTCGACTGCGCATGGCTCTACGGTCGACCGCAAACATGCAAAGCTCAGGGGATCTGGTTGAACTATTTCACGGTCGACCGCGATGGGTTCGGTGGTCGATCGGCAAAACCCTGTAGGTGAAACTGCTCTCTGTCGTTGGTCACGGTTGACCGTGATGGGTTCGACGGTCGACCGCAAAGACCCTGTAATCAAGATTGCTCTCTGTCATTAGTCACGGTCGACTACGATGGGTTCGGCGATCGATCGCCAAAACCCTATAATAGATTTCCAGTCTTGGGTGTTTATCGCGGTCGACCGTGATGGGATCTGCGGTCGACCGCGATGGGATCTGCGGTCGATCGCGATACGGGTTTTGGGCCTGGGCTTGTTTTCCTGTACTGTTTAGGATTTCTATTTGATATAAATAAAAACACGACTTTTTTAGGATAGATGACTGAGATTGTATTCAGAAAAGAGATCAGGAAGGTTGTTCTTTGATCTAGAGAGATTGTGAGAGAGAGATTTGTAATCCAATTGATTCTCATAATCTAGAGAAGGTATTTTCCTTCGCCCAAATTATAATCTTGTGTTATTCTGTTGTTTTCTTCACACCACTCTTAATAATATCACGATCAAGAGAGCTCGCACGGTAACTCGTATCAAGTTAGTATCAGAGCATACAGATCCTGTGAAGAGGGACATCATGTGTATGGTCCTGACTCGATCGCAATACAAGAAGCTTGGAGAGATCCTTATTTCATTGGAAGGAGTCGAGAAAATAAGGAAGGAGAAGATGACTAAAGCAGATAATTCAGCAAGACTTGATGCTATGGAGAAGCAGATCGAGACGATCGGGACTATCCTCACCCAACTCGTAGGTCTCATCAACAGAGGGGACAAAAGGGCGGAATCTTCTTCGAAGGGTAAGAAGAAACTCGTCGAGTCTGACGAAGAGAGCGAGAAATCTGATTCAGATGGGGAGGATGAGATTGTTAAGACTGCTAGACATCAAGGGGGTAAGAATAATTACTAGAATTTGAAGATTAACTTCAAGGTTGAGATTCCTATTTATGATGGGAGTATCAATGTGGAGAAACTCGATGATTGGATAGAGCGTATGGAGATGTACTTTACTCTCTACGGATATTCATCCAAGGAGAAGATAGTGTTCATAACATTGAAGCTTTCGGGACACGTGTTGACATGGTGGAAGTCCTATTGCAAACAGGAGAAGAAGGCAGTGTCGTGGAACAAGTTCAAGGAACTACTTAGGAAGCAGTTCTATCTAGTAGGATTCCTTGAAGAGCGTTGGTACAAGTGGTACGGCTTGTACCAAAGGTTCAATCAGACTGTTTAAGAGTACAAGACAGAGTTCCACTAGCAGGTGATGGTTCTAAACGTCACGACGGATGAGTACTCCATCTTCATGAAGTACATGACGGGTCTGAATAATTACATCCGAAAAGAGATGAAGCTATTCTCGGTCGAAACAATCGCAGAGGCGAGCGTGAAAGCCATTGCCATTGAGGGCAGATAGAAGAAGGGCAACAAGATGAAGGGAGACTCCAAACCATCAAGGAGCAAGTTGGGTGGCTCTCAACCTAAGGATGAGAAGAAGAAGGGTGACTTGGGGAAGGCAGGATTGACATGCAATCACTACAAGCAGACAGGGCACGTAGCTGATCGTTGCTGAGATAAGTATCCTCACCTGAAGCCGAAAGGGTTGAAGAAGAAAGAGGATAAGAAGGCGTACATGATAGCACAGGGTCCGAAAGAGGTTCCTAGGATGACTAAACCCAATAGCAATCTCAATCTTATGGTGGGGAAGCAAGCTACTAAAGAAGACGACGACCCGAGGGAGTAGCTCTTTGTTCTGAAGTTGTAGGTCAAGATCAGTTTGGTGGATGCTATTGTAGATATCGGGAGCCAAAAGAATATGATATCTGAGGCATTAGTACAGAAGCTGGGATTAAAGACGGTAAAGCATCCGAAGCCCTATCCATTAGGGTGGATTCAGAAGGAGGCAGGATTGAGTGTGGTGAACCAGTGTACGTTCAGATTTGCACTCCATGAGTCGTATATTGACGAGGTCACATGCTACATGGTTCCTTTGGATGTTTGCCAAGTTATTTTGGGCAATCCTTACTTGTGGGATAGACACGCGGTATATGATCGGCGGACCTAAAAGTATACGTTCACCAAGGATGGTGCGCAATTCATTTTTTGTTCGGCATCTATTCCGTAGGAGACGAGCTTGGTGATGGTGACTCAGGCTAAGAGGTTGGTGAATGCAGGCAGGAAGTTCATTTTGTTGTTCATTCGGCCTTATGAAGAGCAGCTGAGTAGGATATGCCTGTCCACCTTGAGCAAGCTTCAGGAGGGAGATCTTGATAGGTTGAAGTCCAAGGATGCGGACTTGTTTTCGGAAATCACGGGACTACCACCACATCGAGGTGTAGAGCATGAGATTATGTTGACCGACGAGAGTTCCTTGCCAAACATAGGTCTATACCGCACATCAGTACAGGAGTCTGAGGAGATCAAGATGCAGGTTCAGGAGCTCTTGGAGACGGGAGTGATAGTACCGATTTGTTCACCTTGTGGGTCACCGGTGTTATTGGTACCCAAAAAGGATGGAGGCTAGCGCATGTGCGTGGATTACTGAGCGCTCAACAAGATAACGATCAAGAATCGTTACCCACTACCGCGGATCGATGAACTTATGGACCAGTTGGAGGGAACGAGGTTCTTCATGAAGTTGGATCTGAAGTCTGGCTATCATCAGGTGAGGATTCGGGAGGAAGACACTTGGAAGATGGCGTTCAAGACCAAGCATAGCCTGTTTGAGTGGTTGGTGATGCCGTTTGGGTTATGCAATGCTCCGACGACTTTTATGAGGCTCATGAATGGTTTGTTGCGATTTTTTTATAGAGGATTTTATGATTGTGTACCTTGATGATATTTTGGTGTATAGTAGGACCTGAGAGGAGCATCTTGTTCATGTGGATAAGGTGTTTGGAGTGTTGCAGGACGGACAACTAAAGCTCAACGGGAAAAAATGCGAGTTTGGTAAGGACGAGTTGGTGTATCTCGGCTTCATCGTGGGGAAGGGCTAGAGAAGGATAGATCCGGGTAAGGTGGCGGTGATCACGAAGTGGTCGACGCCAAAAATAGTGACTGAGGTGAGAAGTTTTATCTGGGCTTGCCAGTATTTGTACAAGTTCATTCGACATTTTTCGACTTATATGCCACCTTTACATGGCCTCACAAAGGCTAAGGTTCAGTTCGAGTGGCGGAGGACACATGAGGGTGTATTTGTTGGGGAAGGAGGTGGTTGTGCACTCGGATCACAAGCCGTTGGAGTTCTTACATGCACAGACGAAGCTACAGTAGGCACGGCACGGCACATGAAGTGGATGTCTTATTTGATGGCTTTCAACATCATTATTAGGTACAAGAAGGGGTAACGAACAAGTTGGCCGATATGTTATCTCGTCCGTCGGTAAGGGCTTTATTGGTGGCGACGTGCATTCAGCCCTTGGTTCCGTTGGAGTATGTACAACTGTACGCATCTAGTAGAGACTTCGGTAGTGTGTTTGAGCAGACGAAGGCTGGTCGAAGGGGGGAGTATACACTTGGAGAGGATGGCTTGTTGTATCGTGGGACATCACTATGCATTCCAGAGGATGGTGATAGGTTGCAGTGGATTCGGGAAGCACATACCTCGCGTGTGCAAGGGCATTTTGGGATTCAGAAGACGCTTCTCAATCTACGGTGACATGTGTTTTGGCCTCGGATGCTTGATGATGTGACCAAGTATGTTGAAGGGTGTAAGTTATGCTGTATTTCGAAGCCTTCTAACAGGAAGAGGGGATTGTACCTACCACTACCGGTTTCTTCTAGGCCATGGGAGAGTATTTCTATGGATTTTCTAGGAGGGTTGCCGACTACCAAGCGTGGGCATGACTATTTGTACGTTGTGGTGGACTAGTTCAGCAAGATGGTGATCTTGATTCCTTGTAAGAAGACCGTAACGGGGGCGGGTGCAGCGTAGTTGTTCTTTGAGCATGTGTGGAAGCAGTTTGGGTTGCCGAGTTCGATTATTTCGGATAGGGACAGCCGGTTTCTCGGGCATTTTTTGGATTCTCTGTGGAGTTTGATGGACACTAAATTGAAGAAGAGCACGGCCTTTCATCCACAAACAGACGGGCAAACGGAGGTAGTCAATTAGACTATGGTGCATATGTTGAGAGGATACAATTCCAGACATCCCAAGACTTAGGATGAGAGTTTACCATATCTACAGTTTGCTTTTAATCGGGGTATTCATGGATCTTCGGGAAAATCACCGTTTGAGACGTGTTATGGATTCTTACCGCCAAGTCCGTTCGATCTTGTATTTTCGAATGAAGCTATAGTTGACGGAAAGGAAGGGAGTGAAAAACAACATGCTCAACGATTTCTAGAAAAGATTGCCAACATTCATGCTGTGGTTGAAGCTCAATTGAAGAAATCACAAGCTAAGTACAAGGCGAAGCATGATCAACATCGGGTTCCTTGTAACTTTGGCAAAGGCGATATGATGTGGCTAAATTGAGTAAGGAGAGGTTAAAAGGAGAAGGGAAGAAGTTGAAGCCTATTCGTTATGGTCCGTTCCGAAACCTCGACCAGATTGGCGACAACGCTTTCAGATTGGATTTGCCGCCTTACTTAGGCATGTATTCGGTGATTAATACCTAGTATTTGAAGTTGTTCGAGCCTCCATTATTGGATGATGAAGGTGACGACAAGATGATCTTACCGCATGTTGAAGACTTGTGGTTTGATAGAGAGGAGCCGCTGAAAGAAGATTGCATTTTGGAGCGGAAGACGACCACGACGAGGCGGGAGACGAAGGAGTCGATTCTCATTGGACGTCAAGGTTAGGTTCCTAGCAAGACTAAGCGGTTTAACAGAGAAGGAGGGGTTCGCGAATTCCCTCAGCTGAAATTCTAACTTGAACGGGACTTCAAGTTCCTAAAGGGGGACCCTATGATACGGGTGTATCTTCTCTTCGGGAGCTTAGCGATGCTTATGGAAACTTGAGGATAGTGATTCTCATGGTATCTTGAGAATAGTATAGAGGAGGCATGGCCAAAGTCGTTGGATGCGGCAAAGTCGAAGGATTCGTCAAACGTTAGGAAAAAGCATTTTTACTGTTTCACGGTCGACCGCGCATGGCTCTGTGGTCGACCATGAATGTGCACAGCTCAGGGGATCTGGTTGAACTGTTTCACGGTCGACCACGATAGGTTCGGCGATCGACTGCTAAAACCCTGTGGGCGAAACTGCTCTCTGTCGTTGGTCACGATCGACCGCGATGAGTTCGACGGTCGACCGCCAAGACCCTGTAATCAAGACTGCTCTCTGTCGTTGGTCACGGTCGATCGCGATGGATTCGGCGGTCGACCACTAAAACCTTGTAATGGATTTCCAGTCTCAGGTGTTGATCACGGTCAATCGCGATGGGCTCTGCGGTCGACCGCGACACGGGTTTTGGGCCTGTGCTTGTTTTCCTCCACTGTTTAGGATTTCTATTTGATATAAATAGAAACACGACTTTTCTAAGGTAGATGACTGAGATTGTATTCCGAAAAGAGATCAGGGAGGTTGTTCTCTGATCTAGAGAGATTGTGAGAGAGAGATTTGTAATCCAATTGATTCTCATAATCTAGAGAAGGTATTTTCCTTCGCCCAAATTATAATCTTGTGTTCTTCTATCGTTTTCTTCACACCACTCTTTATAATTCCACGATCAAGAGTGCTCGCACAGCAACTCGTATCATATAAAACATAGAAACGAACCTCGGCCTCAAAATGCCTGTATCCAACTCAAACTGGGAAAACTAGATTCCCGATTTGCGGTCGACTACGCCTGGTTCGGCAGTCGACCGGACAGAGCACAAACTGTTTGTGCAGGTTATAGCCAATGTGCATGTTTCGACTCGATTCTTTCATATATATGAACTTGTTTGCACTCAAAACACTCTATTCTTTCATATATAAGATTAATCTAATTTTTAGCAATTTTTTTTACCAAAAAAAGAGAAAACAACCGGGCTGGCCCTTTGCCCGACCTGATCGGGCCCGAGCCCGAACCCAGACCTGGCCAGGGCTAACCGAACCCGGGTCCATGTCATGGGTTTTGCTCAGCCCGAATCCGTTTTTCCGGGCCGAGCTGGGCTGACTCGGTTGGACAAGGCTAGGTTTATGCGTATCTACTTACTTTATAAGCATTGTTTCTTTTTTTTCTTTCTAATCAATGAAAATAGCTTTTTTTATTTCATTTACAAATAGAGCATTAAGAGTGAATACCAAGCTCATTATAATAAGCCGAGTTACAAATACATCAACGTAAGAGAAAATTTACAATCTCTAACACTCCTTTACAGTATTCATTCATGTTGCTATTAAGAAGAACCATTAACACAACAACTTTGATATGATTTCATATCCTTTAGCATTTTATAATGATAATTTTGAATTCCTCTCCTGCCATAGAGTATATGCAATAACAAAGAAAGTTAATCTTTTTATCTTTTGGTCGAACAATCAATCTTTTTATCTTTTGCTCAAACCCTTTTCCTTGAAAACTGATAAATCATTGGGTTCAATAGCAAGATCTCCACTCAAATTGTGCCCAGTCCATGATTGCATTCCATGCCTAATAATCACAATCAAATGATAGGTGCTCATGGTTTTCTTAAAGGCCTTGAGTACATAATACACAAAGATTTTAAGATATCCATATGACAAAGCTTAGCTTGAGTGAGGAATTTAGATTGGATAACAAAGCAACGGACTGAAACAAGGTTGCATTCATTTCAAGGAGCATTACATTATTGGATTTCTTCCTTATTCTAAATGAGTGGAAATTTTCGAAGATAAACTTTTATAAAAGTAATTGTGTATGCGAGCTAATAAACAAAATAATAATAATTTTTTTTGGTAACCTCTAATATCCAAGCATATAAAGTGAATAGGAAATATCATGCATTTCCAATAATTAATAGTAGCATACCTTGTTGGGAAATACTGGGGCTACGCTAAACCCCTTAAACAGCAAAAAACGCAGTATAGAGAAAATTACACCAAGATTTACGAGGTTCGACAAACTTGCCTACGTCCTCGGGAGCCACACAATTAATTTCTTATTAATCAAAAAAATTACAATGCAAGAGCAGATCTCAAACTTGAGATCTCTCAGTAAATGTAAAAATCAACACTGTAGCTACAGTGAAGATCCCTCTTCTTAACTACCCTCTTTTAATTATCCCCTCAAAATCACGTGAGAGAGAGCTGGGGAAATAAATCACGAGAAGGAGAAGAAGCCGCCACCGCCAGGGAATATTGAGAAGAAGAGAAGAGAAGCAGCCAACGCTTCTCGTGCTTTGGGTTCCCTTTTATAAGGGAACCCTAGGGACAGGCTGTCGACAGCTAGCGACAGCATGGAGCACCAAACGACAGCCTGGAGCGCCGACCTCGCCTGGATTCCGTGCTTGAGCTTGCCTAAATCTCCACCTTAGACCTCGAGCTCGCCTGACTAGACCACGAGCTCACCCGCTGCAACCTCGAGTTCGCCTACTGCAACCTCAAGCTCGCCTGACCTCGTCGAGCTCGCCTACAGCTCTTGCGTGGACCTCACCTGAAGGAGCTCAAGCTCGCCTACATCTGCGCCAACCTCACCTACAATGTCCTCGAGCTCACCTACTTCTCGACCTCGCCCATTCATCCCGACCTCGTTGACTCGAGCTCACCCTCGCCTGAAGCCTCTCGCCTGAAGCTTCAACCTCACTTGCAGATGTTTGATTCTATACCCAAATCCAACAATCTCCCACTTAGAGACCAAACCGCTGACAATAGGCTATCTCAACAAGCACCTCCTCCTGTGTGGCTCCGCCTTCATCACCTATGCTTGAAGGCCAACTGAAGTTGTGCACAAGTTTAGTTTCTGAAAGGTCACTGTCTTTGTTAACATATCCGCGGGATTCTTACTTCATTGGATCTTCTATTGAAATCATTTGACAACTTGTCAGGCTTTGTATCTTATGGAACCATCTTGTTCCTTTTTTACTCGATATACACACTTGTTGTGATGTGCCTTCTTTCCCATGGGCAACTCAGCTAGTTCCCATGTCTAGTTGGAGATCAAAGATTTTATCTCTTCTTTCACAGCAAGCTCCCACTTGCTCGCATCTCCACTCTGACACACTTCATCAAAGCTTTCAGGCTCCTCTCCATCTGTCAGTAACATATAATTCATGTATCTACTATTAGGCATAGGAAGACGAGAAGATCTTCTCAATATCGGGGTTGGTGTGTCGGGCTCCTGCACACCATTCTATCCAATAGGTTCTTCTGGCTAAGGACTTGCTGCATTGGGTTCTTCCGAGAGGTTACCTGGGACATCACCTGCATCTATAAATATTGACTCGTTCTCCTTTGAGTCACTAGTATCTGTCGTGTGTATGTCCTTGTACATCACCTTCTCGTTGAATTTCACATCTCTGCTGCGGATCATTTTCTTATTTTCATTATCCCAAATGTCGTAGCCAAACTCATCTTTACCATAGATATATTTCTCTAGGAATTATTTCTGAGAAGTAGTATGGAATGATGCTCCAGAGTCCAACACCAAGACTCCTCCTTGCTCTCCAAAGAGCATATCAATGCATCATCTTCTTCTGAAGTGTAAGCAACATTTGCATCTGCCTTTGCCTCCCACTCCTTCTGTATACTCTTGTACTGATTCTTGTAGTGCCCGGTTTTCCCGTACTTTCAACACTCGATAGTCTTTGAGCTGCTGGGATTCCTAGATTTAGACCTCCTATCCTCTGATCTATTTTCTATGGTTGAATTTTTACCTCTTAACTCTGTATGCAATACTTAAGAGGTTGTAGCTTCACCCGACTCTTTTCGTCATATCTCCTCACTAAGAACTAGATCACGAACGTCATCGAACTTTAACTTGTTACTTCCCGACGAGCTACTCACAGCTATGACTATAACATTTCTTTTTTCTGGTAGGAAAGATAAAAGGATCAACACTCGTACTTCTTCATCAAACTCAATATCAACTAAACTCAATTGGGTCGTGACTGTATTGAGTTCATTGAGATGATGTGCTACCAATGCACATTCCCTCATTCGTAGATTGAATTACCGCCTCATCAAATAAACTTTGTTTGAGGCTGATGGCTTCTCATAGATATTTGAGAGTGCTGCCATAAGACTTGTCGTAGACTTTTCCTTTACAATGTTAAAAGCAACATTGTGGGTTAATGTCAAAAGAATAACCCTAGGGGCCTTTCTGTCTAGAAGATTCCAATCTTCTTCCTTTATATCCTTCAGTTTATTCCCAGAAAAGGGTTGATACAGATTCTTTTGGTACAGATAATCCTCTATCTGTATCTTACAAAATCTAAAATTTGATCCATCAAACTTCTCTAATCTCACCTTTTCTTCATCTACGGCCATGACTCCCACTTGAATCTGACTTCCGCTAGACCGTTTCAGGCTATGATACCAGTTGTTGGGAAATATCGGGACTACGCTAAACCCCTTGAACAACAAAAAATATTGTATAGAGAAAAATACACCAAGATTTATGAGGTTCGACAAACTTGCTTACGTCATCGGGAGCCACATAATTAATTTCTTATTAATCAAAGAAGTTATAATACAAGAGTAGATCTCAAACTTGAGATCTCTCAATAAATGCAAAAATCAACACTATAGTTACAGTGAAGATCCCTCTTATTAAATCTCCTCTTTTAATTCTCCCCTCAAAATCATGTGAGAAGAGCTGGACAAATAAATCACGAGAAGAGAAGAAGCAGCCGCCGCCAGGGAATCGCGAGAAGAAGAGAAGAGAAGCAGCCAACGCTTCTCATGCTCCGGGTTCTCGTTTTATAAGGGAACCCTAGGGATAGGCTTGTAGGATCTGATCTAATACGCACTAAACTCTGACCAATTTGCAAGACCATGCAAATTGCAATAATCTCTAAACCAAGAGATCACATCTCACACCCGAGAGTAACCTTCTTTGATGAAAGAACACAATTCCTGTAAGCATTGATGTGTAGGTGTTGTGTAGCAGTGGCTTAGGAAATCTTTATATGTATGATGAAGATTAATGACAATCTCAAGAAATCACTTTTATGAACACTTAGACTGAAAATCTAAATTTTTTAACTCTTGAATTTACACAAATGCTTGATCTTATATGTATGAATAATTGATGCAAATTTCTGAACTTAGTACCTATTTATAGCCCTTGAAAAGACAACTTTTAAACCTAAATAACGTGCACAAATGGCTATAAATAGTCATAAATTTAAATTCTAAAATCTGAAAAAACTGTATCTGTAGTCGACTATAATGCTTAGTAGTCGACTACACTGAATCAAAACAGACTTTGTGAAGTCAGATTATTTCTTAGTAGTCGACTAATATAGCAATTAGTCGACTACACTGTAAAGACAGAGTTTTTGGAATTTTAAACTAACTCTTAATAGTTGACTATAACTCCTAGTAGTCGACTACACTGTAATTTCACAGAAACTAGAATTATGTCTAAGTATTTAATAGTCAACTACAATATGTATTAGTCGACTATAGTGTAAAATGACAAAAACTAATATTTTGACCAAGGCTTTAGTAGTCGACTACTCTTCTTATTAGTCGACTAATAAGAGTAAATATGAGATATATAAAGTATGTTAAGACTCATTCTTTATCTATAAACTCTAATGGTTAACATAGAGGATTTCTATTGTTAACCACACACTAAGCATCGGTTAGTGTATTCTAAAACACTATGTGTGTGTATGTGTTGTGAGTGATCAAGGCTTGTAAAAAAAACCAAGTAAAAAAATGTAAAAATTACATTATGATGTTTATGTACTTCTTCTTCTTTACTTCTTGTTGCCTTGAACTCATCCTGCACTTTGTTCACATATCTTGATCATATTTGATGTTGATATCTGCATTGATATATTAGTGCATAATAATACACATAGTATATAAGTTATTATCATCAAAATTATATATTAGGGGTCAATATATCCAACATTTCCCCCTTTTTGATGATAAAAAATAATTTATGCATATGTAAGTATATCACAAAAGAATTAAACACTTATGAACATTATATACTTACTACCCCTGCATAAAAGCATATAAGTATTGGTCCCTAGGGGGGTGAATAGGGATATGAGACAAAATATATGCAATTTAAAATTGAGACAATGCAACACACCACAAAATTAAACGCTAAAGCAAAATATAAGAGATGAGTTAGAGAATAGTTATCCAATTTAACACGCAATATGTTCACGAGGTTCGGTTCATCGACCTATGTCCCCGCTCCCCACTCTCGAGAAGAATTTCACTACATAACCTGGTTTGGAAGCTAGAACTTCTACACAACGATCTCCTCTTGAGATCTCACAACCACACAGTAGATCTCCACGAGATTAAGCTCACTACACATTACAAATGAAGAAAAGAATCTCTCTTACAGCAGCCCTATGGAAAGATGAAGAGATTACAATTTGAAGCTTAGGATGTGGGATTTGTAAGTGTGAAAGCAAATGAAAGTTGAAGCTCTTTTAAACAATAAACACAAACCCAAAAATATTTTCAAGTGCTTTCTTAGTTACTGAAGTGAATGGGGTTGGTGGGTATAAGAAGTGAAGATGACAGCCAAGCCCTAAAGAAACAAACAAAATCCCCCAAAAATCGTGATTTCTGAAACTGTACAAAACTAGCTGTTACAGCATCAGTCGACTAACGGGATCGATCAGTCGACTGATGAACTGACCGTTACAGGCAATTTTTAGCTTATCAATTGACTGATTAGATCATCAGTCGACTGATGAGGTCATCAGTCGACTAGTCAGTCATCCAAATAAGAAACATAAACTTTTGACAATTCTGACAGATTTCACAAGTTGACTGATCTTATGCATCAGTCGACTGATGAGGTCATCAGTCGACTAATCAGTCGACATAAGAAGCAATAACTTTTTAAGATTCTAGTGGTTTCATTAGTCGACTGATCTCAAGCATCAGTCGACTGATCTCAAGCATCAGTCGACTTATCTCAAGCATCAGTCGACTGATAACGATTTTTCAGCTAGTATTGGTTTTTAAAAATGAGTTTCAAATGTCTTTAAAAAATATTAAATAAATTCAAAAAAATATTAAACTTTGGAAATAGTTTATAAACATAATAACAAACTTGTTTGAAAAGGAATTTTGCAAAAAGATCCTCGTATTTATGAAAATTATTATTTTAGCTAAAATGTCAAAATATGAGTTTTGAAGGTGTGTAAGTGTGTTATCCCAAGAACTTTAAATGTAATCAATATGCAGCTTGCCTACATTAAGTACTAAAGAGAAAATAAAATTGCAATTATCCCACACATATAAGTTTATATCTTGAATCTTGATATTTGCTACTATGTTGATGAAGTTTCTTTTGAATGTAGTACTCTTGAAAGCTTTGCTTTATCACTTTGCCTCCACCTCCTTAGATATAATCGTTGTAGCTCATATTCCATTCAATCCACCAAACAAGGTACTAATAAGCTTGATATATTTGTAATCCATAATATCACTCAACAAGCAATTAGTACTAATAATGGTGGTTGTAAATCATTATCAAAACATAAAGGCTAACAATCTCCCCCTTTTTGATGATGACAATCAACCATTATTCAAGAGAAAAATAAAATTGAGTATATAGCTTATAGATAGTTATATATCCCCCCTATCTATAAGGCTCTCTCCCCCTAACTATGTGCACAAATGAGGAGATTTCTCTCCCCCTTTGTCATCATCAAAAATGGAGTTTAAAAAAGATACATGCGAAAGGCCATAGAATACACCTCAAGTGTTGGCCTACCCATGTCACATTACTTAAGTATTTGGATTTACGACAGGCAATGATCTTCTTAAGATCGATCTGTCTTGAAGTGGTCGAGGGAGTATATATTATAGCAATAGCGCTTGGAGTATAAATGAAAGGAGTAGAATGAAGTGTCGCTTCGGGAAACATGGGTATTGAAAATCTTAAAAATCCGTAGGTTCCCAATTTTAAAGGAATTCCTTCCAAGATGACGGATCCAGCCGTAGGTGCCTCTATATGGGCTTCGGGTAACCAAATATGAACTGGTACCATAGGCACTTTGACGGCAAAAGAGGTGAAAGAAGCAATCCATAGAAAGATTTGGCACCACTCACTAAATTCTGTGGTTAATAAGATTTGTAAATCGGTGGTTCCTGTTTGGAGAAGAATCAACAGAATTGATAATAGCATGAAAACTGATCCAAGTGAAGTATCCCTAGGCATTACTACCAGCCTACTCTCTTGGAATTGACCACAGTCTCTCCCAGCCACCCCTCTTGGTAATTTTGTGAGTTTAGATATGTTATGACAATGAGTGCGTAAAGGAAGATAATAGGATATGAAAATGATAAACCGAAAAAATAAACAAACAAACTTAAAGAATTCACATGCCTAAACAATTTCTTATGCGACAAAAGTCTTCTTCACTAAGAGGCTTGATAAAGATGTCCGCTAATTGAGATTTAGTATCAACATAGATAAGGGATACATCTTTCCTCTCTACAGGATCACATAAGAAATGATGACGTACATCTATATGCTTAGTTCTAGAATGCAAAACAAAATTTTTTGAAATATTGATAGCACTAGTATTATCACAAAAAAAATTTGTATCTTAAAAATGCAAATCATAATCAACCAAATTTTATTTTATTCATAAAAGTTGTGTACAACATAAGCCGGCGGTAATGTATTCCGCTTCCGTAGTGGACAAGACAACATAATTTTGTTTCTTGGATGCCCAAGAGACAAGAGAGTGTTAGATATAGGTGCCATGTAGGCAATAATTGTGTATTATAACAGGACCTATATGAATATAACATCATTGTCCAAAATAATAGTATGCTACTTTGGTCAGATTTATCTAATATTTTAATACATATAAAGTTCTTAGAATGATACTAGACTATCAGATATTTCGGATATGATCGTAATGAAGAGATCTGATTTGTCGCTAACGTATATTCTAAAATATTTCTAGTCATGAAGTGTTGAAATGGGACACCATCAATTTGGGAAGACTAGTGTATAATCTATTTCTCCTTTGGTAGGATGATGATCTATCTCTTGGATCATTGATGTGAGACATCAAGATATAGTATACAGGTGACTTATTGGTGAATGAGTTGACAGAATGACTCATTGAGAACATCTAGTTGGTAATTATACTTAACTGTCAAATAGAAGTTCTCAAGTGATATAGTACATAGTAGTCTCTTGACTTGAGGCATGAGTGTAATATCTTACATATAAGTCTAGGTGTACTTAGACTTTTACCTAACTACAGTTCTCATTGAGTTGTGCATAACGGTTCTTGTTGGGTGCATCCCGAGACATAAGTAAATATTAAGATACCAAGATGAGATTTGTCTCTCCCAGTATAAGGGGTTAATATCATAAGATTGTTAGATATAACTATAGCCAGGCCGAGGTAAATAAGATAAACTGAGTTCAGTTTGATCTTATAGGTTATGAGTTTAATAGCAACAAACACTAATCGAGCTATTAGGATTTGACATTTTTTCATACCCTAGGCTCGATAGTTTAACATAGTTTGACGAAGAAACCAGACTGTACAATATTATCACCGAGTGGTCCTGATAAAATTATGTTAGCATCTTACAGACATTTATCATAACTTATACCCAGGTAGTCTTCATGTGTAGCTAGCACCTCTGTTGTACTTGTGGATATCATCCACTACCGAGTTCTTAAGTTGGGCCCTAGAGTCACACCAAACGCATACTTAAAGCCTATGAAACACTATTTATAGAGTGATGCGTATGATTAATACGCATATATGATTTTACCGGATACACATAAACGGTTATGTATATCGGTAAAATTGGAATGCTATGTGCTTAGGAAATGAATTCCAGTATTTTTCCCATAAAGTTAATTTTAGTCAACTAGTTGACTTTTTTGTCAATAGTTAACTTTTGGTCAACTCATTGACTTTTTTGGTCATATGATGACTTATTGGTCAATGATTGTAAAGTTACAAAATATCGTATTTATGAAATACCGTATTGATATGGTATTTTCATTTATGAAATATGCACTTCATTATACCTTGATTAATGAGTCATGAGATGAGTCATTAAGGTGGTACAGTTTAGGAACATGGTTTTAGCACATAGTTTTGATTCTTCATGATTCATTGCATGACTCATGAGATGAGTTATTGCATGACTCATGAGAGAATTATTGTTTTGATGACTCATTGTAAGACTCATAGTATGCCTCATGGAATGAGTCATTCATGTCATGACATATTCTTCCTCTATAAATATGAGCTCTCTTTCTTCTTTCATGGTTAATGGAAAAATAAAATAAATGGTTTATTCATAGTTGCTTTCCATAAAAGAAAAGAAGAGAGATCTACCTCTTACTAAACTCTAGCAATCTTTGAGTAAGAGGAAGTAGTAGGATTTTAAAGTACCCCGGGGTGGATATCTTGCCTTATGTCTCAAGAAGACTCCGATTTTATCAAGCTCACTTGAAGTCTTGGTAATCCACAACGAAGAGATTTACTACTACAATGAGCAAGAGCTAGGGGTTGTTCGATCATTCATCGAATCACGCTTCGAAAGTATGACTTTCTAACTCTTGTATGCTTTCTTTAATATAGGGATCATGTTAGATTGAATCTTTACATGCATATCTAACTCATAGAGGACTTTATACTTGCTTCTAATTACTAGTTTAATTAAAAGATGTTTTAATGAAACTAGCTAATTAATACAAGTTGTTTTGTAATTAGTTATACTAGTTGTTGATTCAAAAATGTTATTTTTGGTTCATAAGTTTTTAAGAGTAAAAACACTTGTATAAATTAGAAAACACTTATTTACAACTAGTGTAGTTGTATGTTAGAAGCATGATAGTCTTATTTGAGTTAGGATAATTTCAATGTTATCTAGTTTTTTATTTTTTGCATAACTAGATAGATGCATATTTCTTAATGTTGATTAAGTTATATGTTTTATATTATCTTGCGTGGATGTTATGTTTATGGATGGTAGTGGACAATGATTCTCTTGCATTTATTGTATTGATGTAATATAGCTAGAAATGTAATATTTTTATGACCTCTTCCCTCCTCGATCATGGGCTACGCCTATGGGTTAAGGCACTTGCTCACCGATCATGCGCTACGCCTACGGGTATAGACCCTTGTTCGGGTGTGCGGGGGTATGGTTGTTTAGTTTAGTTATTTTATTTATAGCTTTTATTTTATATTTAATGCAATATTATTACACATCTTATGAGATGGTTTTTCTATAATAAATGGGGCGTGCACGTCCTATGTATATGTGATTGTAATAATACAGGATTTGTAAGGGAGCTAGCACTGCAAGGAGTTGCAAATTGCTTTCCTAAATGTAATTAGTGTAGTTGCATTTTATTCTTTTAGTTGTCCACTATCATTCCATATTGCTATTACATATATTGGTTGTGCCCCAATTGTAGATGTCAATACAATTGGGTGCTATATTCTACAAAGTTTATATCTCTATCTCACTAGAGAATAGTTTTTTTATTATATAAAAACCTCATTTTTAAACTTTGTGAGACATGGCAATAAGAGTTTATTAACCATAGAGTGGTGAGACCGACATTAACATAGCGTTAGTGTGAAAGAAAAATAAACTTAAAGACGTTAAAAGAAATATATTTAGAACGAACTTTTAACTAGTGTCAAGGAAAGTAATTATGAGATATAGCTCATGGGGTGATGCCCAACTTAAGATTAGGGGTGATGCCCAATCTTTCGCGCTATAGTCTTAAAGAGCGGTGGTTACTTAATTAAGGTCCGATGAATATTCCCGGTGAATATCTCGGAACCCTCCCACCAATCTTGTACTTATCTGGCTAGTTTAATTGTTACAAGTATAAATATAGAGCATCTTTGAACTATATCAAGTTTGATTACGGTAAAAGATTTATGAAATCGTCTATAGCCCTCCATCATTTCAGTTGAATACTACTAAGCTTATAAATACTTTGTTTGTTAGCTATCGTCAAGACAATACTATTCTATGGCTAAGTAGTATTCATCTGTATATAAGATATAAGGATAGCTTAAGTTGGTTATGCAACTTTGTTGGCATTCGTCAAGAGTATGCATAAGTTAAATTTAAGCCAGTCAAGAAATGATGGGTCCAAACTTAACTAGATTTTTATGATTTGTTGGCTATCGTCAATGTCATAAAAGACTAGGGGCAAAATCATATCAAGAATTATAAGAATGTAAAAGACAAAAATTGTCTACCAATTATTGAGAATATCGATTTATTGGCCATCATCAAGGTTGATACATTCAATGATAATTGGATCTTGATCCTACTTGAAAACAAGGGGTTGTTTTCCGATCACCTCTTATAAAGGTTTTGAGGGACTCGAAAAATAGTGTGAGGCATAACTTAGATAAAAAAATGAACCAAATCTATTTTATGTATTGAATATCTCCTAAAATATTTTTTCTCTCTCTTTCAGGCCATCATTTCTGGCTTAAAACTCATACTAGAACAAAACAAGTTAACCTGTCCTAACTACAAAGACTGGTTGAGGAATGTTAAAATTGTCCTAACTTATGACAAAGTAGCATATGTCCTCACAACACCGGAACTTGTTCTAGGCCCAGAACCCACTGTAGCGGACAATGAAATCCACATAATGTGGGATAGAGATTGTTCACTTGCTCAATGCCTCACAATTGGTTCTATGGATTTGGTCCATTAGAGGCAACTTGAGAATATGGATGTCAGATCCATATTTCATAATACAAAAGAATTGTATGGTGAGCAACCACGACAAATAAAGTACGCGGTGTCTAGGAATTTGTTCCAGACAAAATGACTGTGGGATCTTTTGCTGGGACTATGTCCTCAAAATGATCGCCTATGTCAATGAGCTTGAACTTTTGAACGCAGGCCTAGATGCAGATAGATATACAGATATCGTTCTGCAGTCCTTGACCCCAGCCTACTCCTGATTCATATCACAGTTCTTGATGATGGATCTGGAGCACACTCTTCCTGCCCTACTTAATTTTTTAAGGTAGGAGGAAAGTTCTATGAAAAAGGGACAAACACCAGCCTTGGTTATAGGGAAATCTTCTTCCACTTCTAGCAAACTGGTTACCAAGAAAAAGGAAATGGAGAAAACTACTAAACCAAAGAAATGTGTTAAGAAGGCTATCAAGAAGGACAAAGGGAAGGTAAAAATAACGACTGCAAAATGCTTCCATTGTCACAAGTCAGGACACTGGAAAAGGAACTGTCCTGAATTCCTAGTCTCACTCAACAAGAAGAAGCAAGTTGTTGCTTCATCTTTAGGTACGTTGGTTACTCAAAATTATTTTTCTATAAATCTTACATCTTGGGTATTAGATACCAGATCAGGATCACACATCTATAATTTGTTACAGGGGCTGAGAAGTTATAGAAAGCTTGGTGCTGGAGAGATGACCCTACAAGTTGGTAATGGTGCAATAGTTACAGCAGTTACGATTGGGGATTTTTCATCTAGCTTTACCAAATGAAAACATTTTGATTTTGAATAGTTGCTATTTTGTACCAACTATGATGTGTAATATAATATCCATATCTTTATTAGATAAAGATGGATATATGTTCAAGTTGGAGAACAATGTTATGAGTATCGTACATAATCAAAAGTTGATTGCTTATGGAACATTGTGTAATGACATCTATATTCTTAATCAAAACACAATTCTGAATACTCATCACACTTTCTTATGACACTTTCTTATGGCATTATAGACTTGGTCATATTAATAAAGAAAGACTTGACGAGCTACATAAGCATGGATATTTAGATCCATTTGACTTTGAGTCTTATGATACTGAAAAGTTTTGTCTTAAAGGTAAAATGACCAAGACTCCATTTACGTGAACTGGAGAAAGAGTTACAGAACTCTTAGGACTGATACATAGTAATGTATGTGGTCCTATGTCTACAATGACCAGAGATGGCTACTCCTACTTTATTACTTTTACTAATGATTTTTCAAGATTTGGACATGTGTTTTTGACGAAAACAAGTCTGAAACATTTGAGAAATTTATCGAGTATAAAAATGAAGTAGAGAATCAAACGAGTAAGAAAGTTAAAATTCTTCGATCGGATCAAGGAGGTGAATACTTGAGCTCAGAATTCTTAGGGTTTTTAAAAGAGAATGGGATTCTCTCTCAGGTTACTCTACCCTATACACCACAGCTTAACGACGTGTCAGAAAGAAGGAATCGTACCCTATTAGATATGGTATGTTCCATGATGAGTAACGTTGAGTTACCTTTTTCATTCTGGGGGTATACGTTGGAAACAATAGCATACTTACTGAATAGGGTTCCAACTAAAGCTGTGCCTAAACCTCCATATGAGATATGGTATGGGATGAAAACATATCTTAATTATATTAAGATTTGGGGATGGCATGCTTATGTAAAAAAGCAAGATCCCAAAAAGTTAGAGGCGCGCTCAGTATTGTGTAAATTTGTAGGATATTCAAGAAATTCCCATGGATATCAATTCTACCACATCGATGAACAAAAGATAATTATTTCTCGGTATGCTACATTCTTGGAGAAGGAATTTCTTGAAAAAGAAATTAGTGGGAGCATGGTAGAACTGGATGAAATTTTAGAGATACAAATCAATACCGATAATTTAGTAGAACCAGAAAATCAGTTGTACCAGAAGAACCTCAACCACTCCGCAGATATCCAAGGCGATCTCATGCACCTAAGAGACAATATGATTTTCTCGTTGAAGGTAGCATGTTAGATCACATCATAGATGATGACGAACCTTAGAGTTATCACCAAGCATCTCAGAGTAGGGACTCTGTTGCTTGGAATGATGTAATGAAATCTGAAATAGACTCTATGTACACCAATAAAGTATGGATCTTAGACAATGCTCCTACAGGGGTGATACCCATAGGTTGCAAATGATTGTTTAAGAAAAAGTTGGGTGTAGATGGAAAAGTAGAGACTTTTAAAGCTAGACTGGTAGCTAAAGGTTTTCGTCAAAGACCTGGTTTGGACTATGATGAAACCTTTTCTCCAGTGGCTATGCTAAAGTCTATTTGGATCCTACTTGTTATAGCTGCTCGCTATGACTACGAGATCTGGCAAATAGACGTCAAAACTGCATTTCTAAGTGGTGATTTAGAAGAGTGCATATATATGTCTCAACCAGAGGGATTTGTAGTCAGTGGGAGTAGTGGAAAAACATGTAGGTTGTTTAAAGCTATTTATGGACTGAAGCAAGCATCGCGGAGATGGAACATCTGTTTTAATGATGCTATCAAAGAGTTTGGTTTCATCAAAAATCCAGATGAACCATGTATGTATAAAATGATAATTGGGAGTATAGTATCATTTCTTATTTTGTATGTAGACGATATACTCTTAATCGGTAATGACATACCGTCTTTACAAACGGTTAAAATTTAGCTATCAAAAATATTTTCCATGAAAGATTTGGGTAAAGCATCCTGTATACTGGGTATTCAGATCTATAGAGATAGATCTAAAAGGATATTAGGATTATCCCAATCAAGATACATTGGCAAAGGGCTAATTCCAAGAAAGGTTTTATACCTGCATCTCCTAGAATCTCGCTCTCTAAAAAGATGTCTCCCCAAACTAATGAAGAGAGGAAACACATGAGTCTAATTCCTTATGCCTCGGCAGTAGGATCGATCATGTATGCCATGTTATGTACTAGACCGGATATTGCTTATTCACTCAGTTTGGTAAGTAGATACCAATCTTATCATAGAGAAGAGCACTAGAAAGTGGTCAAAAATATACTTAAGTACCTGAAAAGGACTAAAGAGTTATTTTTGATATACAGTAAAAGTGACCTCCAAATGGAGGCTTTTTCCGACTCTAGCTTTTAGAGCGATATCGATGATAGTAAATCTGTTTCAGGATATGTTTTTATCCTCAATAGAGGGGCTATCAGTTGGAAAAGTTCCAAGCAGGACACAGTAGCAGACTCTACTATGGAAGCGGAATACATTGCGGCAAATGATGCAGCCAAAGAAGTCGTCTGGATGAGAAAGTTCCTTTCAGAGCTGGAAGTTATTCCCACTATTAAAGATCCAATACCTTTATACTGTGATAGTAATGCTGCAATAGCTCTGACGAAGGAACCCCGGTCTCATAATAAGTCCAGACACATTCTGAGGAAGTATCACTTGATCAGGGAGATAGTTGATTGCCAAGAGATCAAGATTGAAAGAGTTGACACAAAAGATAATATAGCAAATCCATTCACAAAGGCAATTGCTCATACACAATTTGAAAAACTTGTTGAGCTATTGGGTATTAGATACTACAATGATTGGCCTTAGTGCAAGTGGGAGTTTGTTAGATATAGGTACCCTGCAGACAAAAATTATATATTGTAATAGGACCTATATGAATATAACATCATTGTTCAAAATGCTAGTATGCTATTTTGGTTAGATTTATCTGATATTTTAATACAGATAATATCCTTAGAATGATACTAGACTATCAGACATTTCGGATATGATCATAATGAAGAGATCTGATTTGTCGCTAACGTATATTCTAAAATGTTCCTAGTCGATGAAGTGTTAAAATGGGACATCATTATTTTGGGAAGACTAGTGTATACTCTATTTCTCCTTTAGTAGGATGATGATCCATCTCTTAGATCATTGATGTGAGACATCAAGATATAGTATACAGGTGACTCATTAGTGAATGAGTTGACTGAATGACTCACTGAGAACATCTAGTTGGTAATTATACTTAACTGTCAAATAGAAGTTCTCAAGTGATATAGTACATAGTAGTCTCTTGACCTGAGACATGAGTGTAATATCTTACATGTCAGTATAGGTGTACTTAGACTTTTACCTAATCACAGTTCTCATTGAGTTATGCATAACGGTTCTTGTTAGGTGCATCTCGAGACATAAGTAGATATTGAGATGCCAAGATGGGATTCGTCTCTCCCAGTATAAGGAGTTGATGTCATAAGATTGTTTGATATAACTATAGTCAAAAAACCCTTGACCGAGGTAAATAAGATAAACTGAGTGTCAGTTTGATCTTATAGGTTATGAGTTTAATATCAACAAACACTAATCGAGCTATTAGGATTTGACAGTTTTCCATCCCCTGGGCTCGATAGTTTGACAAAGAGACCGGACAGTACAATATTATCACTGAATGATCCTGATAAAATTGTGTTAGCATCTTACAGACATTTATCATAACTTATACCCGGGTAGTCTTCATGTGTAGCTAGCACCTCTGTTGTACTTGTGGATATCATTCACTGCCGAGTTCTTAAGTTGGGCCCTAGAGTCACACCAAGTGCGTACTTAAATCCTATGAAATACTATTTATAGAGTGATGCGTATGATTAATACGCATATATGATTTTACCGGATACACATAAACGGTTATGTATATCTGTAAAATCGGAATGCTATGTGTTTAGGAAATGAATTTCAGTATTTTTCCCATAAAGTTAACTTTTAGTCAACTAGTTGACTTTTCTGTCAACAGTTGACTTTTGGTCAACTCATTAACATTTTTGGTCATATGATGACTTATTAAAGTTACAAAATATCGTATTTATGAAATACCGTATTGATGTGGTATTTTGATTTATGAAATACACACTTCATTATACCTTGATTAATGAGTCATGAGATAAGTCATTAAGGTGGTATGGTTTGGGAACATGGTTTTAGCACATAGTTTTAATTCTTCATGATTCATTGCACGACTCATGAGATGAGTCATTGTATGACTCATGAGAGAATCATTGTTTTAATGACTCATGATGTGACTCATGGAATGAGTCATTCATGTCATGACATATTCTTCCTCTATAAATATGAGCTCTCTTTCTTCTTTTATGGTTAATGGAAAAATTAAATAAATGGTTTATTCATAGTTGCTTTTCATAAAAGAAAAGAAGAGAGATCTATGTTTTCAGCAAAAGTTGTCTTCATTGATGATTCCATTAATCTTCTTTTGATTACAAAGAATTACAATGAAAAGAAAAATAAGAAAATTACAACTTTTAAAGAAAATAACACAGAATTCGTTTATCGAATACTGCTTTGTGGGACTTTGCCTGTGCCGGGAGTGCTTTGACTCGTGGACCACCGATTCGAAGATCGTAAGGTTGTTTTGATATCCTTCCTTCGTTTATCGAAGTATGGATTTGAAGCGAGTATCTTATCGATGTAAGATATTCACTCTTCCAAAGATCAAGTCTGAGCAAGATCTCTAGGAATCACCGAATGATGCTTGTCAAAGGGTGAAACTTCTCTCTTTCTTCCTCAAAATCTCCAAAAGCTCAAGTCTCTTTTGCTCCAATCTGCTCTCTGTCCTTTATCTCGTGCATAGGGGGCTATTTATAGGGGTAGAAGTGCACCACAGCGAACCTGGGGCGAAATAACTGCCCGAGTAGTTATTCTTTGGCCGCTGCAGTCTACACTGCCGCGGCTATTGGCGCGGCAGTATAGGCTGCCGCGGCCGAAGAGACGGTTACCAGCACGTTCTATCGTGCTTAAAACCACTCTCCCACGATCATTAACCACCTTTTTTCGTGGTTTAACTGCTTGTCCACGTCAGCACACGTTCTGTTTCTAATATTTCGCCACGTGGACTTCAAAAACTATTGTATAACTGCCTCGTAACTGCCACAGCAACCCTCTTCAATCGCCGCGACACAATAGACAGCCGCGCTGTAGCCGCGGAACTACAGGCCGTCGCGCCTTAGCCGCGACGTTAATGATTGCCGCGCCTTAGCCGCGACGCCAATGGCTGCCGCGCCTTAGCCGCGGCGCCAATGGCTGCAGCGCCTTAGCCGCGGCACCATGAGCTGCTTGCATGCTGTTTCTTCGTTGTTGAGTTGTTTCTTCTGTTTTGAGAGATCAGCATTCATTTTCTTCTCTCTACTTTGAGTGGTATTTGGATGTCTGTAAGCATTTTTTAACGCCTACAATCTACATCTTACTAAACTCTAGCAATCTTTGAGTAAGAGGAAGTAGTAGGATTTTAAAGTACCCCGGGATGGATATCTTGCCTTATGTCTCAAGAAGACTCCGATTTTATCAAGCTTAATTGAAGACTTGGAGATCCACTATGAAGAGATTTACTACTACAAGGAGCAAGAGCTAGGGGTTGTTCGATCTTCCATCGAATCATGCTTCGAAAGTTTGACTTTCTAACTCTTGTGTGTTTTCTTTAATATAGGGATCATGTTAGATTCAATTAGGATGATCCTATTTTATTTTTTTATGCTCTCTACATGCTTAGTATTATTATATATTCAGTCTTTCGTTGTGTATTTTGCATGTATTTAGTACAATTTTCCTTCAGAGAGTTATCCAAAAATTAACATGTACCACTCGTACTCTTGTGATCTACCTTAAATCCGGTAAAGTTGGCATCACAAAAATCATAAAGATCAAAAGAAGTGCCTTTAGGATAAAATAAACCAAGATCAATTGTGCCATTAACATATTTGATAATTCTTTTAACCGTAATCAAACGAGACTTTTGGGAGAAGCTTAAAAACGTGCACATGCACATACACTAAATATGATATCTGGTCTACTAGCGGTAAGGTAAAGGAGACTACCTATCATACCTCGATAAAGCTTTTGGTCTACCTCCTCAACACTATCAGCCGCATCAAGCTTGATACTTGTACTCATGGGAGTTAGAGCATGCTTGGAGCTCTCTAATTCGAATTTTTTTCCAGTTCTCTTGCATACTTGATTTGAGAAACAAAGATCCCATCCTTAGATTGCTTGACTTGGAGACTGAGAAAGAAAGTAAGCTCTCCCATCATGCTCATCTCAAATTGGTCTTGCACAACTTTTGAAATATCTTTGCACAAAGATTCATTAGTGGCACCAAAAATAATATTATCAATATAAAATTGAACTAAAAGAAAATCATTTTTCCATTTTCTAACAAAAAGTGTGTTGTCAATTTATTTTTTCCTTTAGAAAAACATTTTCAAGAAGAAAACTAGAGAGGCGAGCATTCCAAGCTTTAGGAGCTTGTTTTAACCTATATAAAGCTTTTTGAACCTGGTAAACATGATTAGGAAATGAATGATCCATAAAACCTGGGGGGTTGCTCAACATATACTTACTCCTCTATAAAACCATTTAAAAAAATACTTTTAACATCCATTTGAAATAATTTAAAATCTTTAAAACTAGAAAAGGCTAAAAATATCCTAATAGATTCCTATCTTGCAACCGGTGCAAAAATTTCATCATAATCTATACCCTCCTCTTGATTGTATCTTTGGACAACTAAACGAGCTTTATTTCTAGTCACTATATCATGTTCATAATGTTTCTTTCTAAAAACCAATTTAGTTCTAATAACATGAACATTATTAGGTCTAGGAACTAATTTCCAAACATTATTTCTTTTAAAATTGTTTATGTGATACCCCTGGGTTCACACAAGACTACAGTCCAAAGGTGAAACCAGAGATGTCAAACCTGCTATGCACCCGTATTGTGCATAAACACATTTTACTAATCACAGCAATATCCTCTAGTGGAACCAAATAAAAGTGCAGGTACAAAACAAGTAAAATAAAGGGAATAAATATAATAAACATGATATAGAAGAGATATCTCATAAATAAAAAGAATCATGTCTCAACTATAATACATCTGATATCTGAATAATGAAAATATCTCAACATGAATCAACTAAAAATCATACTAAGGCACACTGTCTTTATAATATGAATATGAAACTCTAATATCTGAATGAAACTCAAAATTACAGTTGAGTCTCTACAAGAAAAAATACGCGACGGCGACTATGCCAGAACTCTGTCACCATGCGGCTCTCCAAAACAACGAACTATCTGAAAAGTAATTTAAAAGAAAAAAGAACAACAACAAGAGTGTCAGAGCACTACAACAAGATTACCTTCATCTGCCCCTAGGGAAAGGGCTGCTAGATGGAGTGAAGGCTCTATCTATTAAGCATAGTCTACCTAGATTAATTTTCCCTGTATCTAAGTGGGATTAACATATAGAAACCTACAACACGAGACGTAGTACATCGAACGAAATAATCCGAACAAGGAAACCCTCATATATATACCATATGTCTCAAATTGTAGATATCTAAATATTAATACCGAACTAAGAAAAGACAATCTAATGAAATCAATAATTAGAAATCCATAACACGAGACTAGTACATCGAGCCAAATAATCTAAACAAGAAAACCCTCATATATATACCATATGTCTCAAGTTGTGAATCTCTAATCATTGATTCCAACTAATAAAATAAAGAATGCAGTAAAAGAAATAAGACATCAACACATCGTATTTATAATATCTTTCACTATCACTGGGGAGATAGAATAAAATACCAACACATAATTTTGTATACTATCAAAAGCAACATATCTTCCACTATCAAGTAATTGTCTCAGTGCAATAGACTATCCTGCAGGTATCCTGAACTGTGTACGCGGCTCATTAGTCTCGTCACGATCTCAGTGCGTAACATGAGTGCAGGACGGACTACCAAATAGGCATCCTAGAAATACGGCTCACGAGCCTCATCGCACCCTAGTGTGGGACGGATGGCTAGATCAAGCCTCCAAAAATCTGACTCAATGACCTGTACATGTGGAATATCGACGCACTACCTCATGTAGTACTGAACTAAGCTCATCAACGATATCCACCTCATATAAATCTTTGTATCTATGGTATGTCGATGCACTATCCTATATAGTACTAAGTTGTGCTCATCAACGATAGTTACCTCATGTATAAACTGTGTATATCTGGTATGTCGACGCACTATCCCATATAATACTGAGCTGTGCTCATCAACGACATCCAACATGTATATGAACGATATCTAATTCAAATATGATCAAATCAAAATTTATTATAATCCCCTTGGGATTCTCCAATATGTACACAACATATTCATGACTATACGTGTAATATCAAGAGGCTCAAAACTCCGCGAACACATCTTAAAATGGCGCAACACAACTCCACAAAACGAGCAGGAAAATAGACGGGACTTCTGTTAGTAAAACGAGCATATCTTTCTCTAGAAACATTATTTTTACAAATGGTTTTCTGTTTTGAAAACTATATTCACACATCTTTCAAATGGCATAAGGTTGGTTTAGTTTGGAGTTCATTTGTTATCTCAAATCTCCAGTTAAACATTATACATGTGCAGCAGTTTTTCTACAGGACATATTGTTAGTAAACATAACATATCTTTCTCTATACAAATTCTTTTTAAGAATGGTTTTCTGTTTTAGACATTAGATACATATATATTTCATTTGGAACTAATTTGGTTAAATTTAAAATTTGTTTTCTATCTTAAAATATCAGTTAAAGATTATACAAGTGCTACAGTTTTCTGCAGAAAATATATATTTAGTACATCACTTAAATTTCTCATATATAAATAAAATTATGAATAACCCTAATGATCATGATCATGATACTGTCATAAACAATAAAAAAAGATTACTAATATAGCATTGATTTAAGATTTACTATAAAAAATCTGACTTTTAACACCTCAGGTTAAAATTAAAGCATGAAAACACATATTCGACATCATATTAATCATCTACACTAGTTATTTAACTATGGGGATGGGTTTGGATGAAGATAATCTTACCTCAAATGTTGTTCTAAGCCTTTAAGATAAATAGCAAGCAATCTACAAGCATAAACAACTTGTTCTCCCTTGTCACACGTCGAAGATCTCGCCCTCGTGCGGTATTGTGCTTCACAAAGCTCTCAAAATTCATAAAAAAATATCTAGGGTTTTTAAGGGGAGAGGGTGGCTACTAGGTTTCATAGATATGATAAAAGAGAGGAATTTTCATGAAAAATGAAGGTATTTATAGAGGCAAACCCGAAACAAACCTGTTTGACCCGAACCAGGAAACCTAGTCCGACTAGGAAAACAACCGTTGGTACTTTGGCCATAATGTTCACGTTCGACCTCAGAATGAGGTGATATAAAATTTTTTAGAAATCTCTTGAAGAGACCTACAGTTTTGGTCTTTTAAGTTTTTCTATATTTCAAATGATTCAGTATGTAAAATGAATATATTTTTAACTAGTCATTTTTTTCAGATTCCGGCCCATGCACGTGTGCATGATATCACTTCTATATTCACATATATACATTGGATTGATCTCAAATCAATTCCTAGTATACTTAAATATTAATAAATATTATTTTTTAGAATATAATATATTTATTATTTATTACAAAATATTTAAATTTTTAGGGTTTTACATTCTTCCCCCTTAAAAGAATTTCGTCCCCAAAATTCCGCAAACGTATCTTAGAGGTTAATAATATATTACCGTAAATCTTTAGATATAAAACATTAAAATATCTAGACTTAACACTCTAGAATATGAATATTCTTACTTAACCCCTAACTAAATAGAACTAGTACGTCGGGCGAAAATCCAAACAAGGAACCCCCCCATATATATACCATGTGTTCCGAATGATTAGATGTTAAGTGTTAACACCTTATTCTAGCGTTAAATACAAATATAACCATATGGGTAATCATGAACACCAATCAAAATCAATTAACTTATCTGTTCAAACAGGTGCAGGTAGTCGTGATGCATAACATGTTCGTGCTCCCAAGAATCTTCCTCGATATCTGTACTTAACTATCTAGAATACAAATACTCCAACTTAACCCCTAACTAAGTGGAAAAAGTATGTCGGGCGAAAAATCCAAACAAGGAACCCCTCATATATATACCATATGTTCCGAATAATTAGAAACTAAGTGCTAATACCACCATTCTAGCGTTAAGTATAGATATGAGCATATAGATAATCATAAACATAGACAAATCATATCAAAATAATTTACTTGCGCAAATAGGTGCAAGTCATCATGATGCATATCCTCATCGCGTCCCAAGAAACTTCCTCATTTCCTTTCTGATTCCATTGAACTTTAACTAAAGGTATCACTTTGTTTCTAAGTCTCTTGTCCTCCTTGGCAAGAATACACATAGGAATTGCAATAAAAGTTATATCATCAAGAATCTCAACCTCTGGCATGTCTAACACTCACTACTGCTCCTCATCACGTAGATGCTTCTTAAGTATCGAAACATGGAATATATCGTGTATACTCAATATCGATGCTGGAAGATCTAGCCGATATGAAATGGCTCCGAAGTGCTCCACTCTCCTGAATGGACCAATATACCTCAGGAAAAGATTCCCCCATCTACCAAATCGCTGAACTCCCTTCATTGGTGATATTTTCAATAATACATAGTCCCCAACCTGGAAATCCAATGGTCATCGTTTCTGATCTGCATAACTCTTCTGACGACTCTGAGCTAAAAAATGCGCTCCCGAATTATTGTTACTTTTTCTATAGTCTGTCTCACTAACTCTGGTCTAAGCAATAAGTTGCCCTTTGGTTCTGCCCAGCAACTAGGCGATCTACAAGGCCTCCTGTACAATGTCTCATATGGTACCATACCAATTGTTACTTGATAACTGTTGTTATAAACGAATTCAATCAATGAGATGTGGTCCTCCTAACTACCCTGGAAATCTATAACACAAGCCCGCAACATATCCTCCAACCCTTAATTGACTCTCTCCATTTATCCATCTGTTTGTGGGTGAAAACCACAAGAATACGATAACTGGCTACCGGAAGAATTCTGGAAGCTCCTCCAAAAGTACGAAGTAAAAACTGAGCCTCAGTTTGATACAATCTTCTCTCGAACTCTATGTAATCTCACTTTCTCCTGGATGAATATCCTCACATAAGTCTCCGGTCTCAAAGTTGATATCCGATGTCGACGCTTCCTGCTCAACGCGTCTACCATAATGTTTGCCTTCCCCGGATGATACTGAATCGCAAACTCATAACCATTAATAAACTCATCCCATCGTCACTGTCTTTGATTTAGTTCCTTCTGAGAAAAAGATATTTCGAGCTCTGGTGATCCGAAAAATATCTCGAATTGCGTTCCATACGAGTAATGTCTCCATGTTTTCAGTGTGAAGACCACTGTTGTTAGCTCCAAGTCGTGCGTGGGATAGTTCTGCTCATGCGTCCTTAACTATCATTAAATGTATTCTACTACTCTGCAGGTCTGTATCAAAATACCCCTAGACCCGATAATGGTGCATTTGTGTAGACGACAAAGATCTTATCACTGCTCGGAAACATAGTCTTCAAAGTCTTAAAGGCCTCCTGGCACTTTGTGCCCCAAACAAACTGTACACCCTTCTTTGTAAAACGTGTAAGCAGTATCACAAATCTTCAAGAAGTCCTGAATGAACTTCCTATAATAGCCTTCTAATCCCAGGAAACTATAAATCTCTGTAACCATCTTCGACGGCTCCTAATCTAATATGGCCTCCATCTTAGCAGGGTCTACTGCAATACCCTCCTGGCTAATAACATGGCCCAAAAATCTAACTTCAGAAAGCCAAAACTCACACTTGCTAAACTTGGCTATAGCTGATACTCCCGCAATGTCTGTAATGCCAAACAGAGATGCTGCTCGTGCTCTACCTCCGATCTCAAATATATAAGGATGTCATCAATAAAGACGATCACGAACTGGTCCAAGCATGGACGGAAAACCCGATTCATCAAATCCATGAATACCACAGGTGCATTGGTCAGACCAAATGGTATGACAAGGAATTCGAAAGACCCATATCGAGTCAGAAAGATGGTCTTGGGAATATCCATCTCCCGGTTCCGTAACTAATGATAGCCAGAACGAAGATCAATCTTAGAGAAATGATGCACTCCCTGCAGCTAGTCAAACAAGTCGTCAATCCTCAGTAATGGGTACCTGTTCTGGATAGTGACCTTATTCAACTCACGAAAATTTATACATAGGCGCATACTATAGTCCTTCTTCTTCACGAAAAGGACTGGCGCTCCCTATGGAGAATAACCCCGACAAATAAAATCCTAAGATAATAACTCATCTAACTGGGTCTGTAGCTCCCTCATCTTAGCAGGTGCCATACGATAGGGTGCTCGGGATATTAGTGTCATACATAGCTGCAACTCGATACAAAAAAAAACTCGACCTCTCTCACTGGAGGTAAACCTGGTATGTCCTGAAAGACATCTTGGTACTCTGAGACCACTCATGTATCACTCAAATCGGCACCACGATACCGTATGATCACCTCCTCAATGTATGCAAGAAATAACTCCACAAACTAGTTGCCCTGTGAGGTCGCTACTATCAACTGAGACCCATTGGATGCTTGCAAACTGACTGTTTTAGCAAAACAGTCCATACTAATATAAAACATGATAGGATGATAGCCAATCCATACCGAGAATGACGTCGAACACCAACATCTGCAAAACGATTAGATCTATGATAAATTCGGACTCGTCTAGACTGATGACACATCTCCTATGGCCACTCCCTAATAGGGACACCTCCCCTAAAGGAGTAGAAACGAATAACGATACATCTAAAGGATGTGCAACTAGCTGAAACCTATCCATGAATGTATGAGAGATAAAGAATGAGAAGCTTCTGAATCGAACAAGATCCCAGCTGGAAAAGAATAATCACTAAGAAAGCTCCGCTCAAACCATGATCACTCGGTACGATTGCATAAACTCTACCAGTGGCTAGTGACTGCTATGTTACTGGAGGTAGAATTTATGGGATTATCTATCCCTTAGGAATTTCCTGAATAGCGCGAATCTGGCCTGCTGGTCCCTCTATCCTCGAAATGACAGGTGGTGCCTTGATCTTCTGCTACTGACCGTAACCGTAGCCCTGCGACTGTTGACCCTGACCACTGATCTACAGGAGGTGATGAAAATCCTTACCCCATTTCTAGGTTCCTCCCGGTCTTGCAAAAAAGTTTATTGTCCTTACCCTGGTCTCCAAACAATTCTGCTTCTAAAATTAACTCTTAGTACGTCTCCCTGCTCCAATCGGGTTAGGTCTAGCTGCTTTTCGAAATAGTAGATGAAATCCTTCTATGAAATTGACATTCGCTGCTCAAGCATAACTAAAATCGGTGCTATCCTCAGGCGTCGTCCTTTAAGCTGAATATAACTAATCTCCGCCAATGTACTAAGTCAACATTAAGTAATTCTAAAAGTATTTCCCATATATTTCCTCCATTTATAGGTTGTAACTGAATCTGATGTGCCCTAAAATTTTTGTGCTCCCAACTTCTAATATCTTCCTCAATCTTACGAGCTAAGCTTTCTGCTCTACGACTCTATTAATAGCTGGATGTAGCGATGGTGAGACCTTCGGTATTACCTCTTCAATAGGTACGGTTGGTACAACTGGTGGTGGAACTTCAGAGAGTAAAATCATACTTGTTACTCACTCCTCGAGTGTTGCTAGTCTCTGCTTATGTAATCGGTGTTACCAAATCGATCAGATACTGTGAAGCCTGCTGCGGCTAGGGTTCTACTTGCCCAGCACTCCGGGTACAAGATTTACCTCGACCACGTCCTTGTTCTAATGTTTAAAATACTAAGAGGAGAGCTTATTTGACACAGTAAGTGAGATCCCAATCATAAATAACATAACATATACCAATAGAAAAAATCATATCATTTATCATTCATGCATTTACTTTTCAATCAAAGTAAGTTAGTTGTCACCAAATATATATATAAATCTTCGAATATACGTATATAACATCCTCACTCATTCTAAGAATTCCTATCAGACTCTATACATGATTCCTGGGAAACTCTATCCTAGCTCCACGACTCGACATAAGAATGATCCTAGGATGATGGAACTAGAACTCTAATACTAACTGTGACGCCCTTGGGTTCACACAAGGCTGCAGTCCAAGGTAAAACCAGAGATGTCAAACCTGCCATGCACCCACACTGTGCATAAACATGTTTCACCAATCACAGCAATATCCTCTAGTGGAACCAAATAGAAGTGCATGTACAAAACATGCAAAATAAAGGGAATAAATGTAATAGACATGATATAGAAGAGATATCTCATAAATAAAAAGAATCATATCTCAACTATAATACATCTGATATCTGAATAATGAAAATGTCTTAACATGAATCATCTAAAAATTGTACTAAGGCACACTGCCTTTGCAATATGAATATGAAACTCTAATGTTTGAATGAAACTCAAAACTACAGTGGAGTCTCTACAAGTAAAAATACGCGATGACGACTATGCCAGAACTCTGTCACCCTGCGGCTTTCCAAAACTCCGAACTATCTGAAAAGTAATTTAAAAGAAAAAGAATAATAACAAGAGCGTCAGAGCGCTACAACAAGATTATCTCCATCCGTCTCCAGGGGAAGGGCTGCTAGATGGAGTGAATGCTCTATCTATTAAGCATAGTCTACTTGTTGGCCTTCTTATTTTAATGATATTTAACAAACAATTTATTTTTAATGTTGTTTGTCTAGTGTTTGTGTTTTGGTATTTATTCTAGGCAAACAACGAGTTGGAGGATGGATGGAATTGCGTATTCACGATCATATCCAATGGAGGTTGGCGGAATAGTGGAGTGAAGCAATGTACATTCAAGTTAAAGATGCAAGTTCAAGCTTCTTCCGCAAGAGTACCAAGTTGAGCTACATCGAAGATCAATCAAGCTTGGATATATTTAGTTTAGGTTTTATATTATGTGTGTTAGTACTTTAAGCTCAATCATATATACACACACGTATTTGGTTTTTATAATATAGTTATATATATATATATACACAAGTTTTGGTTTATGCACTTAACAATCATTGTATACATATTTATTAAGTCTATAAAATCATTTCATAGGGTTTCAAAATATTGTTTATGTCAAGACATCAAATTTCATGTATATCACATTTTCATGTTTTGAATACACTTGCAAAATACATGAGTTTTCACAAATGAGAAATTTAATTTGAGAAATTCTTTTTCTAACATGTTCAATTTCATATTTATAAATGTTTCCTAAAGTTTTATATTTTTTGGAATTAATTTGTTATGTTTATTTGAATTTACAAAATTAAGTTTTTAATTAGCTCATGTTCGTGCATGTCTTTACAAAACTGATGCGTTTTCACAATTGGAAAATACAATTTAAAAATTTTCTTTGTTTACATATTTATCATCATATATACAAACATTTTCCTAAGTTTCACTATTTTTGGAGTTGTTTTATTATTTTCAATTGAATTTACAAAATTGTATTTTCTACAGTTTTTTTCAGAAACTGTATACCTGTGTTGAAACATTTATTTCTCTCAACGGAAAAGTGATATTTCAGAAATTCTTTTTCTAACATGTTTGTCTACATGTCTAAAACCTTTCCTCAATATTTTATGATTTTTGAAGTTGATTTACTATTTTTAATTGATTTTACAAAGTCAGATACATAAAATTCCAGAATTTATCAAAAACAGAAACTATCCGTGAACAGTGCAATCGACCGCACTGTAGCACGGTCGACCACTGTTACTGTAGCATCTGACCGTTGAACAGTAATGGTAACTTCGGTTTTTTAGTTTTTTAGTGGGTTTTTAAGATTTTTTGGGTTATTTTCTTCTACCCTATATATACCCCTTTGTCATAACTATTTTCCACGACCAATAGAGTGCTTTTAAAACAAGTTTAAAAAGTTTTAAACAAGGGTTTAAGTTTGGTTTAAGTTTGGTTTAAGTTTGTTTAAGAAGCTTTTAAACATTTGGAAGGTTGAGTTTGTGAAATTAATTTCACAAGAGCTTGAGGAGATCATCTATTGGTGTTTGAGCATCCAACTCTTCTCCTTCCACTCTTGATCTATTGAGAAGTTTTCTAAACTCAATCAAGCTTTATATTTTTTATTGTTTGATTATCATTTTATTAAGCTAGTGTTCATATTGAGTTTAGTTGATTTTATTTTCTTTTTGTTCACACACACACAACTATTGAGCTTATTGTATTCACATTCATAGTAAAATTGGGTTGTGGGATTGTGTAACTTAGAGAGTGAGCTTATAATTCGTTCTCATTCCATTGTAAAGAACAAACACTTTGTATTGTGCTTATTGTGAGATTCACTTTGTAATACACTTGTACACCGAGAGAAGTGTGTGACGAGAGTCGGGGATCGTCCTAAGAGGAGTGACGTCAGTTGATGAACCTAGTGAGAGGTTGTATCCGAGCACTTGAGGGAGACATGTCTAGTTCAACACTTGAGAGGGTGTAGAGTGGGATACAAGAGTGTGTTAGTTGTAGAGTTTTCGGTAAACTAGAAAACTATATTGTGTGGTGTAAACGTTATTCGGGTGAACGTAGAAAATCCGGTTGTGATAGTGGAGATCTCCTCGAGGTGAGGAGCGGAGACGTAGGTCAAGTGGTTAGACCGAACTCCGTAATCATATTGTTTTGTTTGTGATTGCATTGGCGTTCTTATTCTTGTATTCATATCTTATATTGGCTTTGTGTTTTACACTTCATATTGCCCTATCACTTTGGTAGATTGTTTATTTCACCCTTGTGTTAGTTTGTATGTCCTTGCATATAATTCATAGTATATCTCATTGCTAGGATATACCCCTTAGTTCATATTGCTCATCCTAGCTCATATATATTAGTGTATTTCATACTTGCTAGGATAACATATTAATTAATTTTAATTAGCATAAAATCAGATTAGATTAGTATAAGACCCTAATCGGGGGCCCCCCCCCGCCGGGGGGGGAGGGAGAGGAGGAAAGCTTGGGGCTCTTTGATTTAAGGACTAATCGTCTTGAGTTAAAGATCCAAGTTATCTTATTTGTGCTAATCTAGTTATGACTGTATTTGTCTTGGTTGCATATATTCACATATATATCTTGAATATGAATGTATTTCGTTTAGGTTATAATCCAAATATTGCTCCAAAATATTAAAATTTCCCTTATGCTCAATGGTGCTCTAAATTTAAAATATTTGTTGAATCTAGAAATATCGACTTATGGGAAGTTATTGATTGTGCTTATATTGTGCCTACATTGGAGAAATCCAAGTGGAGCTATCATGATAAGAAAATGTTTACAATGAACAAGCTTTTGTTAGAATTTTTGCTTAATGCTTTTGACTCATCCTTTTCTAATAAATTTGTTCATTTTGATAGTGCTTATAAACTTTAAAAATTTATTGAAGCACATCAAGGGGATTTGGAGGCAATCCTACAAGCTTTAGAGGATTCTTCTTCAAGTTCATGTGGAGCACCATGCACACGACCAAAAAAGAATAACTCTTGTGTAGTAAGTGATTCCGATTCCGAAAATGATTTATCTATTGATGAACTCGCTTATGCATATGAGAGATTGTCTCATGCCTATACAAAATTGCAAAATAAATTTATAGATCTAAAAAGTAAGCATGTAGATTTGAAATCCGATCATGAGATACTAGTTTCCAAATTTGATGTCATTGCAAAAAAAATACTATGCTTAAAGAGAACAATGACGTGTTAATTTTAGAAAATGAAAATTTGACCTTATCCATATCTAGCTTATCTCATGCTGAAGATAATGCCATGTTAGAAGTAGAAACTATTAGAAATGAGTTTAATTCTTTTAGAAATGATCATGTTTCATCTATTTCTATTTCCAATACATGTATGCAAAATGATGAGTTGAGTCAAGTTAAACATCGCATATCTTGTTTAGATTCAACCTTGAAAACATGTATAGTAAATCATGATAAGCTTATGAACATGTGTGCTAAGTCTCATGCTACTACACCCAAATATATCACACATCATGCACACATGTATATCAAAATTCACAAGTGTTCCATTTGCGGCCGAAAAGGCCATTTAGCTAATTTTTGCTATGATGCACACAAGCCTAAGAATGTTAATGCTCCTTGTGCGTTTCATGTAGCTTCATCATCATGTGCACTTATACATTCATATGCTCATTCTCACAAAGTTCATCATAAGCATGCTAGTGTGTTCAAGTGTGATCATTGTGGTTGTTTTGGTCATTTGGCCAAGTATTGTTTTGATTTAAAAAGAAAACCTTATTTGCTAAATGTTTCTAGTAGACCACATGTTTTTAAATGTGATAGATATGGCCACTTAGAAAAGTTTTGTTTTGATAATATTTCACATTTACAAAATAATCCTAAAAGATCATCTATGTTTACAAATGTTTCCCGTGCACGAGATAATGGTCCACAAAAACAAATGGATCTCTTTCATTGTACATATTGCAATCGGAAGGGTTATTTGAGTGATTATTGTTTTGACCGTGTTAGTGCACCACATGTGCCCAAACGGGTTCATAACCCTCGGGCTTTGAGTTTAAATGATAGGGGTCATGTCCCTAAACCTTTTGGTACCAAAAATACTTTGGTACCAAAATAAATTTGAGTTTAAACCAAGAATTTTAATGTTTTTATTCTTCTTTTTTTTGTTTTGAAAATTATGTTTTAAAATCCTCTGTTTATGAAAATAATTTTTCTTTGATCAAATCTTTTATTTTCATGATTATTAGTTTTGATTTTAAATGAGAGGTTTGTAGTTATATACCCTCCGGGTTTATTGGGTGTTTATTCCCAAATCTTGTTTACCGGATGCTAAAATGTTTATATGGGTTGATACTAGCTCAAGAGCTAGATATAATTACCTCTCTTGATTTTTGAAAATCAATGATGATTTGGTTTTATGTTCTTATATGATTTACTTGCGATTTATGATTTCATTGGTTGATTTGTTTTTTATTGGAAAACCTTTTGCATGATTCTCATGTTCCTCTTCTTTTGTTTTCATAAATCTATTCTTTTATATGGCTTTTATATTTTTTTGTTAATGAGACATTATTTTTATATTGACATATTTATATATGTTCTCATTGTCTTTTTGTATGTGAGTTGTGTTTAGCATGTTTCTCGCTTGCTCACATATGTATGCCTTAGCATTCATTGCATATATTCATTAAGGTATTTTGATAGGGGAGCAATCCCTATATCTTTCTATGTGGTATACTCACCCATGCATATTGATAGGGGAGCTTTCGCTCTCTTCATCCCTTTGTCCCCTTTTTGATGTTGTCAAAGGGGAAGAAATATTATGAGTATATTCTTTCTTATTTATATGCATGATATATTATACTTTGTATATTCATTTCCTTTCATGCATATATCCTTTTTGTAAATTTTTTATCATCATCAAAAAGGGAGAGATTGTTAGCCTTCTTATTTTAATGATGTTTAATAAACAATTTATTTCTAATGTTGTTTCTCTAGTGTTTGTGTTTTCGTATTTATTCTAGGCAAACAACGAGTTGGAGGATGGATGGAATTGTGTATTCACGATCATATCCAATGGAGGTTGGCGGAATAGTGGAGTGAAGAAATGTACATTCAAGTTAAAGATACAAATTCAAGCTTCTTCCGCAAGAGTACCAAGTTGAGCTACATCGAAGATCAATCAAGCTTGGGTATATTTAGTTTAGGTTTTATATTATATGTGTTAGTACTTTAAGCTCAATCATATATACACACTCGTATTTGGTTTTTATATATATAGTTACATATATATATACATAAGTTTTGGTTTATGCACTTAACAATCATTGTATACATATTTTATTAAGTCTATAAATCATTTCATAGGGTTTTAAAATATTGTTTATGTCAAGACATCAAATTTTATGTATATCACATTTTTATGTTTTGAATACACTTGCAAAATACATGAGTTTTCACAAATGAGAAATTTAATTTGAGAAATTCTTTTTCTAACATGTTTAATTTCATGTTTATAAATGTTTCCTAAAGTTTTATCAATTTTAGAATTAATTTTTTATGTTTATTTGAATTTACAAAATTAAGTTTTTAATTAGCTCATGTTCGTGCACATATTCGTGCATGTTTTTACAAAACTGATGCGTTTTCACAATTAGGAAATACGATTTGAAAAATTTCTTCGTTTTTTATTATTTTCAATTGAATTTACAAAACCGTATTTTCTGCAGCTTTTTTAGAAACTGTATATCTGTGTTCAAATATTTATTTCTCTCAACTAGAAATTAATATTTCATAAATTATTTCTCTAACAAGTTTATCTACATGTCTAGAACCTTCCCTCAAAATTTCATGATTTTTAGAGTAGGTTTACTATTTTTAATTGATTTTACAAAGTCAGATACGTAAAATTCCAGAATTTATCAAAAACAGAAACTGTCCGTGAACAGTACGGTCTACCGTACTGTAGCACGGTCGACCACCATTACTGTAGAACCCCGATCATTGAACAGTAACACTAACTTCTTTTTTTTGGTTTTTTAGTGGGTTTTTGAGATTTTTTGGGTTATTTTATTCTACCCTATATATACCCCTTTGTCATAACTATTTTCCACAACCAAGAGAGTGTTTCTAAAACAAGTTTAAAGAGTTTTAAACAATGGTTTAAGTTTGTTTAAGAAGCTTTTAAACATTTAGAAGTTTGAGTTTGTGAAATCAATTTCACAAGAGCTTGAGGAGATCATCTATTGATGTTTGAGCATCCAACTCTTCTCCTTCCACTCTTGATCTATTGAGAAGTTTTCTAAACTCAATCTAGCTATATATTTTATATTGTTTGATTATCATTTTATTAAGCTAGTGTCCATATTGAGTTTAGTTGATTTTATTTTCTCTTTGTTCACACACACACAACTATTGAGCTTATTGTATTTACATTCATAGTAAAATTGGGTTGTGGGATTGTGTAACTTAGAGAGTGAGCTTATAATTCGTTCTCATTCCATTGTTGAGAACAAACACTTTGTATTGTGCTTATTGTGAGATTCACATTGTAATACACTTGTACACCGAGAGAAGTGTGTGGTGAGAATCGGGGATCGTCCCAAGAGGAGTGGCGTCGGTTGACGAACCTAGGGAGAGGTTGTATCCGAGCACTTGAGGGAGACACGTCTAGTTCAACACTTGAGAGGGTGTAGAGTGGGATTACAAGAGTGTGTTAGTTATAGAGTTTTCGGTAAACTAGAAAACCGTATTGTGTGGTGTAAACGTTATTCGGGTGAACGTAGAAAACCCAGTTGTGATGGTGGAGATCTCCTCGAGGTGAGGAGCGGAGGCGTAGGTTAAGTGGTTAGACCAAACTCCGTAATCATATCGTTTTGTTTGTGATTGCATTGGCGTTTTTATTCTTGTATTCATATCTTACATTGCCTTTGTGTTTTGCACTTCATATTGTCCTATCACTTTGGTAGATTGTTTATTTTACCCTTGTGTTAGTTTGCATATCCTTGCATATAATTCATAGTATATCTCATTGCTAGGATATACCCCTTAGTTCATATTTCTCATCCTAGCTCATATATATTGTTGTATTTCATACTTGCTAGGATAACTTATTAATTAATTTTAATTGGTATAAAATCGGATTAGATTAGCATAAGACCCTAATCACCCCCCTCTAGGGTCTAACACTACCTAGATTCATTTTCCCCGTATCTAAGTGGGATTAATATTTAGAAACCTACAACAC
>BQKN01060692.1:99445-117274 GCA_022839385.1 Asparagus kiusianus | reverse complement strand
ATATATATATATATATATATATATATATATATATATATATATATATACCATATGTCTTTAATTGTAGATACCTAAATATTAATACCGAACAAAGAAAATACAATCTAATAAAACCAACAATTAGAAATCCATAACACGAGATTGGTACGTCGAGCGAAATAATCCAAATAAGGAAACCCTCATATATATACCATATGTCTCAAGTTGTGAATCTCTAATCATTGATTCCAACTAAGAAATAAAGAAGGCAGTAAAAGAAATAAGACATCAACACATCGTATTTATAATATCTTCCACTATCACTGGGGAGATAGAATAAAATACCAATACATAAATTTGTATACTTTCAAAAGTAACATATCTCGGTCATATAGCTCAGTGGTAGGTCGTATTCATAATCTACATCTGCCATACTTAGGCTATCAAGTAATTATCTCAGTGCAACAGACTACCCTGTAGGTATCCTGAACTGTGTACACGGCTCATTAGTCTCATCGCGATCTCAGTGCGTAAATGAGTACGTGACGGACTACCAAATAGGCATCTTAGAAATACGGCTCACGAGCCTCATCACACCCTAGTGAGGGACGGATGGCTAGATCAAGCCTCCTAAAATCTGACTCAATGGCCTGTACATGTGGTATATCGACGTACTACCTCATATAGTACTGAACTGAGCTCATCAAGGATATTCACCTCATATAAATCTTTGTATCTCTGGTATGCCGATGCACTATTCCATATAGTACAGAGCTATGCTCATCAACGATAGTTACCTCATGTATAAACCATGTATATCTGGTATGTCGACGCACTATCCCATATAGTACTGAGCTGTGCTCATCAACGACATCCAACATGTATATGAACGATATCTAATTCAAATATGATCAAATCAAAATTTATCATAATCCCTTTGGGATTCTCAAATGTGTAACACAATATATTCATGACTATACATGTAATATCAAGCGGCTCAAAACTCCGCGAAGGCATCTCAAAATGGCGCAACATAGCTCCAGAAAATGGTGCAAGAGCTCCAATCCTCACTCAATATCATCATCATCCTTAGGCAAGTTATCTTGCAAACCAATATTAGTCTCATCAAAAGTAATATTTATAGACTCTTCAACCACAAGTGTTCGTTTGTTGAAGACCCTATAAACCTTACTTCTAGATGCATATCCCAAAAATATACCAGTATTAATTTTTGAATCAAACTTATCATGGTGGTCTTTAGTATTTAAAATAAAACATTTATAACAAAAAATATGAAAATATCCAATATATGGGGTTTTACCAAAAAAGAGTTCATAAGGAGTTTTCTTAAATTTAGGTCTAATTAAAACACGATTTAAAACATGACAAGCTATATGCATGGCTTCCGCCAAAAAATACTTAGGTAAATCTAAAGCATTTATCATTGTACATGCCATCTTTTGTATGGTGTGATTTTTTCCGTTTAACAACACTATTTTGTTGTGGTGTTTTAGAAGCAGAAAACATATGAGTTATACTACGATGAGCACAAAAATCATCAAAATTTTTATTTTGAAATTCTCCACCATGATTGCTTCTAATTTTAACAATTTTCAAAACCTTTTTATTTTCAATTCTTTTTACAAAATTAGAAAATTCTTCAAAACATTCATCTTTATTTGCAAGAAAGATTACCCATACAAAACGCGAAAAATCATCAGTGATAACAAATACATAATGTTTACCTCCTAGAAAGGCAACACACATAGGACCAAAGAGATCAAGATGTAATAATTGCAAAGGTTTAGAAGTAGATACCTCATTTATGGATTTGAAGATGTTCTTGGTTTGTTTACCTTTAACACAATCTTCACAAATAGAATCATTAACAAAGTTTAGATTTGGTAGCCCTCTTACTAGATTTTTCTTAGATAGCTTAGATATTAACTCCATGTTAGCATGTCCAAGCATCTTGTGCCAAATCCAAGGATCTTTATCTACCGCGGCAAGAAACTTCACATCTTGATTTATTAGCTCATTCATCTAATAAATGTAAATATTAGATCTTCTAAAAGCAACAAACATTATTTTATCATTCATACTAACAATACATTTATCCGGTTTAAAAGAAATATCAAATTCTTTGTCACGTAATTGACTAATACTAAGAAGATTATGATTTAGTCCTTTAACAAAATAACATCCTCAATTATGGAAGAAGATATCTTACCAATATTGCCAATATCTACAATTTTACCTTTCTTACCATCACTACCAAAGGAGACATTATCTCCTTCAATCTTTGATAGGGTTGCGAATAATTCCTTGTTGCCAGTCATGTGATGTGAGCAATCACTATCAATGTACCACAACTCTTTACGTCTTGTGTGAGACGTTCCCTACATTTGAATAAGTTGTAGAACCTTTAGGTATCCAAACTTTGGGTCCTTGAATGTTAGTATTTTTGTGCCCTTAGGTACCCACATTAACTCATAATGATCAATGTTATATTTTATCCTACAATGGGTGGAGATATGACCATATTTCATACAATATGTACACAAAAACATTTTCTTGTATGTAGGAGCATAAGATTGATGATACCATTTTCTATCAACATGATGATGACTAGAGTAAGCATAATTAGATTTAATTCTATCATTTTCAATTTCTAGTCTCTTAATTTTAGACCTGAGTTGTTTGTTTTTAAAGTCTAGATCTCCTTTCATTTCATCTTTTAGAACAAGAGAGGATTGTAGTTGCTCAAACTTAGAGTCATAAGAAACATGTAATTTTTTAAATGAAGAATATTCTTTTGCTAATTTTTAAAATTCAAAATTTAATTCTTCTAAAGCCGCTTCTAGTTCACATTGCATATAAAGAGATTTACTTTTAGTTTCAGATTGTACCTCATCTTCATGAGCCATAAAACAAATATTTGGGTCATGAAGAGCAATCTTGATGCCCTCATCATCGCTATCCGAATCGCTTAGTTCAGATTCATCCCAACCGGCATACATAGCCTTTTTCTTCTTGTACTTCAAATACTTCTCTTAAGGTTAGGACAATCCTTGGTTAAGTGTCCCGGTTCATTGCATTCGAAGCATTTACCTATACGAGAAGGAAATTCATTGTTAGATCGATTCTTAAAATTATTATTCATTTTGATTAATTTTAATATCCTTCTAGAGAGGTGTGCCACTTCTCTAGAGACATCAACTTCACTATCCGAGGAGGATGAATCATCAATTGCTCTCTTGAGTGCAATAGACTTTGATTTTTTGGGTGGCTCCTTGGTTGCTTTTGGGGTTGCTTCTTCCTTCTCCTTGATCTTCTTTTCATGGACCTTGAGCTTGCCAATAAGTCCATCAAGAGCGAGAGTTGAGAGGTCATGGGCTTCTTCAATGGCCGTGGCTTTAGGTTCCCAAACTGGTGTCAAAGAACGAAGAATCTTGTAATTCATCTATTGATTCTCCAAAACATTATCAAGACCATGTAATTCATTTATGATGTTAGTGAACCGAGAAAACATAGAATCTATAGATTCATTTGGAAGCATTTTAAAAAGTTCATAATCATGCATGAGTCCACTAATCTTGGACTCCTTAACTTGGGGGTTCTTTCATGAGTGATGCATAACTTCTCCCAAATTTCGTGTGCGGTTGCACACGTAGAAACTCTCTTATATTTATTAGGGGTAAGACCACAAATTTGTGTATTCATGGCCTTAATATTAAGATTAGCTAAGTTCCTCTCATCCTTGGTCATTTCACTACTAGGCTTCTTGACATATTTTTTTCTCCACAATATCTAGGATATCAGGGTCAATGTATTATAAATAAATCCTCATCCTAGCTTTTCAATAGATAAAGTTGCTACCGGTGAAAAGGGATGGCCTAGTTGTGGATTGTCCTTCTAACATATGCATATTTATTGAAGCCTCCATTTAGATCTTTTCTATAAGGGGTTTAAGCCTAACAAACAGTAGAGATCTGGTTCCGATACCAATTATTGGTCCTTAGAGGGGGGGGTGAAAAGGGATATGAGACAAAATATATGCAATTTAAAATTAAGACAATGCAACAGACAATAAAATAAAAATGCTAAAGCAAAATATAAGAGATGAGTTAGAGAATAGTTATCCAAATTGACACGGGATATGTTCACGAGGTTCAGTCCACCGACCTACGTCCCCACTCCCCACTCTCAAGGAGAATTTTACTACATAACCCGATTTGGAAGCCGAAACTTCTACACAACGATCTCCTCTTGAGATCTCACAACCACACAGTAGATCTCCACGAGATCAAGCTCACCACACATTACAAATGAAGAAAAGAAGCTCTCTTATAACAGTCCTATGGAAAGATGAAGAGATTACAATTTGAAGCTTGGGATGTAGGATTTGTAAGTGTGAAAGAAAATGAAAGTTGAAGCTCTTTTAAACAATAAACACAAACCCAAATTTTTTTTCAAGTGCTTGCTTTGTTACTGAAGTGAATATGGTTGGTGGGTATTTATAAGAAGTGAAGATGACAACCAAGCCCCAAAGAAACACACAAAATCCCCTAAAAACCGTGATTTCTGAAACTGTACAAAACTAGCTGTACAGCATCAGTCGACTGACGGGATTGATAAGTCAACTGATGAGCTGACCGTTACAGGTAATTTTTACCTCATCAGTCGACTGATTAGATCATCAGTCGACTGATAAGGTCATCATTCGACTGGCCAGTCGACCAAATAAGAAACATAAACTTTTGACAATTCTGACAGATTTTACAAGGCGACTGAGCTTATGCATTAGTCGACTGATCAGTCGACCAAATAATAAGCAAAAACTTTTTAAGATTCAGGTGGGTTTCATCAGTCGACTGATAACGATTTTTCAGCCAGTATTAGTTTTTAAAAATGAGTTTCAAATGTCTTTAAAAAATATTAAATAAATTCCAAAAATGTGAAACTTTAGAAATAGTTTATAAACATAATAACAAACTTGTTTGAAAATGAATTTTGCAAAAAGGTCCTTGTATTTGTGAAAATTATTGTTTTAGCTAAAATGTCAAAATACGAGTTTTAAAAGTGTGTAAGTGTGTTAACCCAAGAACTTTAATAGTAATCAACATGCAGCTTGCCTACATTAAGTACTAGAGAGAAAATAAAATTGCAAATATCCCTCACATATAAGTACATGTCTTGAGTCTTGATATTTGGTACTATATTGATGAAGTTTCTTTTGAATGTAGTACTCTTGAAAGCTTTGCTTCATCACTTTGCCTCCACCTCCTTAGATATAATCGTTGCAGCTCATATTCCATCCAATCCTACAAACAAGGTACTAATAAGCTTGATATATTTGTAATCTACAATATCACTCAGCAAACAATTAGTACTAATAATGGTGGTTATAAATTATCATCAAAACATAAAGGCTAACAATAAGAGTCACTAAAATTCCATATATTTCAATATTTTCTCCCTCTTTGTCATTAGCAAAAAGAATTAAAATTTATTCTAAACATGTAAGTATTTCTTCTTCATGAGCTAACACTTCAAATAGGTCATCTAAATTGTGAACATAGTCCATTACTTCACCCATCCTAATAGGTAAACAAAGCTTGCCATAAAGACCAATAGTTCGATAATTTCCATCGTCATAATATGTTTAGAATATTTAGCTCATGAACACAACATACTAATGCATAAATCATACTAAGCATAAAGTAAACATAATAGCAACATTAACACAAATTGGGACATAGTCTTAAACACACAAAGCAACTTACAACATAATACATAAGTCTTAAGCAACTACCACATAGTTTGTGACATAAACAAACAAACCAACTTATAACATAGTTTTTGACATAAACATGAAACTAATCAAAGTACTACATCAAATGCATGCACGCTCCTCTAACATGAAGGGACTGGAGGAGGTGGATGTCCTTGGAAATATAAACTGAGCTTGATATCCAAGTCACCCAACTTCTTGTTTATTACTTCTTGATTGTTCAAAATTGAAGAATTCTGAGCATATAGTGCTCGTTGTCCAGTCTCTAACTCAAGTATACGAGCAGATAGGGTATTATATTGAGCATTTGAGAAGCATGAGGGATCGGTTTGCATTGGAGGTGGTATGTGACTTGCGGAGGGGCCTGCTTAATGAGATGATTGTGGAATTTCTTGTGGGATTTGTTCTTGAGGAGGGTGAGGCTCATCTTAGAGATTTTGGTCATTAAGTTCAAAGTTTGTTAACTTCATCCTAGTGAGGGCATTGGAATCAAAGAATTCAATGGAATGAACCACAGAGTTTTCAGAGTCAAGTTCAACACGAAAATTTTCAAAAATTTTGGTTAAAAATGCACCATAAGGAAGAAATCCTCTTGGTATAACTAAAAGATTGTCATAATAAACTTCAACCCAATTGACTTGGATATTTCCTATTATAACATATAGAGCTTTAGCTAAATCGAGAGAAATAAAATGAAAACTCCCGGTTTTGGAAACATGTTATATGCTAGGATTTATGCAATAAAACGAGGAATTGGTCTAAGTTTGTTGGAATGATTTAAGGGTTTTCCTTGACCAGGGAGAAGGATGTGATTTGAAAGCAAGTTTTGATCCGTCATTTTGATACTATTAAGAGATACACCTTCGTAAGGGATACTGAAAAATTTTCCAAGTGATTTAGCTGTTAATTCAATCTCAATCCCCTTGACAAGTGTAGATAATTTTTTAGAACCCCTAATTGTTTCAACACGAGCTACATTAGTGTAGAAGAGTTGAACTAAAAAAGGATAACATGGTTTTCTATTTTTCGATGAAAATAACTCAAGCAAACCAACATTGTCAAAATATGAACTGAAATTGTATGGTATGAAATCATCAAATTTTACGAAATATCCTGGAAGAACTTCAAAAGATGAGATATTCTTAAATTCTTCAAGCAAATTGGGATTTTTTAAGTATACAATGATTTCATCATCAACGTTGGAATGAGTTTGTTTAGTTTTCTTAGATCTAGACATGAAAACTCAAAAGAACTTGATAGATCTAGACATGATAACTCAAAAGAACTTGAAAAGATCAAGTTGAAAGAACTTACCCAAAGAGTAGACTGCCCTAGAAGATGTTAGTAGTCGGCTAATAAAGGTTATAGTCGACTACAAGAACTGACAAACTCAAGAAAAAATAAGGAACTTGAGAGAAAGTTTGGGAAAAAAATAAAAGGAGTGAAGATGCCCTAACCTAGATTCGGTCTTGAAGAGGGGAGAGGGTTCCTGTCGGTTTTAGGAGAGTGAGGGAGTGGGTAGTTATTTATTTAGGGTAGTTTTCTTCTGTGAAAAATCAATGGCTAAGATTAAAACATGAATTCAAATGTATGGATATGATTTGATCTTAATAGAAGGTTATTTAGGGATATGTTTGATTCGGTAAAAAATGAATGGTTAAGATCAATTTGACTTAAGTTTAATGGGGTATTGGGTTTTGGGTTTGGTGTGTAAAGGATCCAATATGCTCAAAAAACATGTACATGTGAAAACTGCTATTTAAGTAGTCGACTACTAAGATAATTAGTCGACTACTCTGTAGTTGATAGAGTTCTGTAAATCAAGTTGAACTTTGATTAGTCGACTACTAACACTATTAGTCGACTAGTCTGTAATCGATAGAAATCTGTATATTTGTTTTCACTTTAGATTAGTCGACTACTACCCTTATTAGTCGACTAGTCTGTAATAAACAGAATGTCATATATGCAAAATGTGTGCATGTAGTCGACTACTAACCTAATTAGTCGACTATTAAGGCTGTGTATGCATATGTATTGATCTTAAAAATTAATTTAAATCTACCATTGAACATATACCTAATTCCCTTCTTAATTCAACATAAAATTCTTCTTTTAATAGTTTTGTTAATATATTTGCAATTTGTTTATCAGTAGATACAAAATCTAATGAAATATCACCTTTAAGCACATGATCACATAAGAAATGATGTCTAATATCAATGTGTTTTGCACGTGAATGTTGAATAGGATTTTTATATAAATTATTAGCACTAGTATTATCACACATTATGGAGGATGTGGTTCAAACTATACCATAATCAGATAATGTTTGTTTCATCCATAGAACTTGAGTACATGCAAAACTTACAGCAATATATTCTGTTTTAGTTGTTGATAGTGATACTATTACTTTTTACTAAACCAAGATACAAGTGAATGTCCTAAAAAGTGTCATGTACAACTTGTACTTTTCCTATCGGATTTGCCCCCGCTAAAATCAGCATCACTATATGATATTAAATCAAATATGCTATTCTTAAGATAATATAAATCATAATCTATAGTATCTTTAAGATATCTAAAAAAAATTTCACTGCTTTAAAGGTGTGACTCTTTAGAATTAGATTGAAATCTAGTACATAAACAAAAACTAAACATTATATCGGGTCTACTAGCGTAAGGTAAAGAAGTGATCCAATCATACCTTGATATTGTTTTTGATCAACATTCTTACCATTCTCATTCTTGTCAAGAGATGTAGTTGTACTCATTGGAGTTTTTTTTGCTTGTTGTATTGTCCATCCCAAAGCGTTTGAGTAATTCTTTTACATATTTGCTTTGGTGGATGAATATTTCTTATTTCAATTGTTTGATTTGTAGTCCAAGGAAGAAGTTGAGTTCACCCATGTGACTCATTTCAAATTCATCCTGCATTGTCTTATCAAACACTTGATAAAGATCATTATTAGTAGAACCAAATATAATATCATCTACATATATTTGAATTAAAAAAATATCTTATTTATTTTCTTAATAAATAGTGTTGAGTTAACCTTCCCAATTTCAAATCCGGAAGTCAAAAGAAGGTTCTTTAGTCTATCATATCAAGAACGGGGTGCTTATTGAAGACCATATAAAGATTTCTTAAGTTTGAAAACATGGTTTGGAAAACTTTCATGTTCAAATCCGGGAGGTTGTTCTCCAAAAACTTCTTCTTTAATAAAACCATTTAAAAAGCACTTTTAACATCCATTTGAAATAATTTAAAATCCATAAAACATGTAAATGCAAGTAAAATTCTAATAGATTCTAAACGAGCAACTGGTGTATAGGTTTCATCATAATCAATACATTCTTCTTGATTATAATCTTGTGCAACCAATTTGGCTTTGTTTCTAATAACTTGTCCAGATTCATCCAATTTATTTCAAAATATCCATTTGGTTTCTATAATGGATTTATCTTAAGGTCTAGGCACAAGATCCCAAACGTTATTTCTTGTAAATTGGTTGAGTTCCACTTGCATAGCTACAATCCAATAATCATCTTTACATGCTTCTTTAATATTTTTAGGTTCTATTGTAGAAACAAAAGCAACATGTGTAAATAAATTCAATTGTGATCTAGTTTGAACACCACGAGAAATATCACCAATGATCAAATCACGTGGTTGATTTCTAACTTCTACATATGCTTTAGATAAAACATTAGTATCATTAGAATCATTAATAATAGGAGATGGTTGATTATTAACATCATCATCATCATTATTATTATTATCACAAGTATTAACATAAGATTCATCAAAAGAAACATGCATTGATTCTTCTATTGTAGAAGTCTTTTTGTTAAAAATTCTATAAGCTTTACTATGCATAGAATAACCTACAAAAATACCTTCATTAGATTTTGAATCAAACTTATCTAAATTTTCTTTTGTATTTAATATATAATATTTACATCTAAAAACTTTAAAATACGAAACTTTAGGAATGTGATTATAAAATAATTCAAAAATTGTTTTCTTTAAAATAGATCTTAATAAAATTCTATTTGAAACATAGAATGCAATATTAATTGCTTCTGCCCAAAAATATTTAGGAAGTTTAGAATCACATAACATTATTCTAGCACATTCTTATAAAGTTCTATTTTTCCTTTCAAAAACACCATTTTTTTGTTGAGTGTAAGGAAAGAAAAATTCTTGTGAAACACCATTTTTATTATAAAAATCATAAAATAATTCATTTTCAAACTCACCACCATGATCACTTCTAATAGTGACAATAGTAGCGGATTTTTGATTTTGTATCTTTTTAGAAAATGTAGAAAACTTATCACAAGCATCATTTTTATGCTTTAAAAACATAACCCATGTAAATCTTGAATAAGCATCAATAATGACAAATGCATATCCACTTCTATTTAAAGATGCAATTCTAGAAGAACCAAATAAATCCATGTGTAATAATTCTAGTGGTCTACTTTTAGAAACAACATCTTTAGATTTAAAAGTTGATTTATGCATTTTTTCTTCTTGACATGCATCACAAAAATGATTTTTCTTATTTATAATTTTAGGAAAACCATATACTAAACTATGTTTAGAAATACGTGAAATATTTTTCATATTAATATGTCCACATCTTTTATGCCATAACAATGAATCATCAATTGATGCAACTAAACAATGATCATTAGAATAAAAATTCATGGATAAAATATGTTATCTTTCTTTCTACTTCCTTTAAATAAAATATTTATTAAATCATTATCATAGATAAGACATGAATCTTTTTAAAAAATAATTTTAAAATTCTTATCATATAATTGACTTATACTTAGAAGATTATATTTTAAACCATCTACTAATAAAACATTATCTATTAGTGGTTTGCAAGGTTACCCACGGTTCCAACACCAATTACTTGACCTTTTTTTTGTCTCCAAAAGTAACAGTTCCTCCCTTTTTGTATTGAACTGAAGACAACATTTGAGTATTTTCGATCATGTGTTTGGAACATCCACTATCTAGTACCTATTTTTCTTTTTGAGGTACCTGAAATATAGACATGTAAGCATTGGTACCCTTTTATGTTGGGTCCGTGGGATTAGCCCTTAGGAGACCAAATCCACTTGGAATTTGGTTTCCCCTTGTTAACATAAGTATAATTAACAGAATTGCCTATGTTTTTCTTAAAATCAGAAATATAAATATTTCTATCATGCGAACTAGTATTTTTATGCACCCAAATGAACATGGATAAAACATGATAATTATTTCTTGAAATGAAAATTTATGAGTATTTTTAACATAAGTATTTCTTGATAAAGGTGCATGAAATTTACTAACATTTTTAGTCATAGAAGATGATGCATGATGTGTTCTAGTAACATTATCATTCTTCTCATGAACATATCCTAAACTAAATTTTTGATTAGAAGACTTTTGAAAAGTTAATAAATTAGCTAAGTCTTTTTTTCCTTTATTAAACTTGTTTACATTTAAAAACAACTCTTCATATTTGAGTTTAAGAGAAACCATATTATTATCTAAATCTAAAATTTTGTTTTTCATAACATTGAATTCATATTTAAGATAAACATTATTTTCAGTTAATAATTTATTTTTAGAAAATAATTTATCATTAAATTTCTTCAAATCTTCTATTTGTGTAGAAATTGAAGAAACTAATTCTAAGTTTAATCTTTCATTTTTATTTTTCAAAATCTTGAAATTAACATTTAAATCTTTAAATTTAATATAAAGTTCATTTAAAACATCTAATAATTCTTCATTGTCTAAAGAATCATTTACTTTATTTTCTTGTGCCATGAAGCACATGTGGGCGGATTCTTCATTTTCTCCTTCTTCATCCTCAGATGATGAATTGTCACTATCATCCCAAGTCACGTCTATAGCCTTCTTCTTCTTCTTCTTCTTGAAGTTATTGAAGTTGTTAGTATTGGTGGACTTTGATTTGGACTTGAGAAGTGGACAATCCTTCTTTATATGTCCTGGCTTATTAAAATTGAAATACAAAAAGAATCATTGTTAGTATTCTTAAACTTATTTGATTTAAACTTACCTTTCTTTAGAAATCGTTTGAATTTCTTTGTAAATAATGCAATATCCTCATCATCATCGTCAGATTCTTCGGTGTCGGAGGATGCATTTAAGGCAAGTATCTTCTTCTTCTTTGGTTTATCTTCCTTCTTTCTATCTTCAAGTTGAACTTTATATGCCATAAAATTTAAGATAAGGTCCTCTACAGTGAGAGTTAAAAGATCGTTGGCCCCTTCAATAGCCGTAGTCTTCTTCTCCCATTATGGAGTTAGTGCTCTTAGAATTTTCCTTACCTTATCAACTTGAGTGTATTGTTTGCCAAGTCCAATTAAGTAGTTAGTAATATCTATAAATCTTGTGAACATCTCTGTGATAGTCTCATTTTCTTTCATCTTGAATAGTTCAAACCTGTGAACAAGAACAAATTTTTTTGTTTCTTTAACTTTGTTAGTTCTTTCATGTGTTACCTCAAGAGTATGCTAAATTTGATGTGCTGAAGTACAGTTAAACACTCGATTGAATTCGTTCTTGTCCAAGGCACAAAATAGAGCATTTATTGCCTTTGAATATAAATTTACATTTGTTCTTCGAACAACAGTCCATTCCGTGTAAGGAGTGTTTGGCTTTGTGAATTCATTCTCAACAATGTTCCAAAGGCCATAGCTAAGAGATTAGAGGTAGATCTTCATTCGGTATTTCTAATAGTTGTAGTTTACCATCGAACAGTGGTGGTCGCTGTGTGGAATGTCCCTCTTTGAATTGCTATGTATTTATTGTTGCCATCTTTAACAGTGCTCTGATACCAAGTGTAGGATCTGATCTAATACACACTAAACACTGACCAATTTGCAAGACCATGCAAATTGTAATAATCTCTAAACCAAGAGATTACCTCTCACACCCGAGAGTAACCTTCTTTGATGAAAGAACACAATTCCTATAAGCCTTAATGTATAGGTATTGTGCAGCAGTGGCTTAGGAACTCTTTTAATCTCTGATTAATGCCTAAACTCTTTGTATGTATGATGAAGATCAATGGGAATCTCAGAAATCACTTTTATGAGCACTTAGACTAAAAATCTGAATTTTTTAACTCTTGAATTTGCACAAATGCTTGATCTTATATGTATGAATAATTGATGCAAATTTCTGAACTTAGTACCTATTTATTTCCCTTGAAAAGACAACTTTTTAAACCTAAATAACGTGCACAAACGGCTATAAATAGTCATAAATTTAAATTCTAAAATCTGGAAACACTGTATCTGTAGTCGACTGCAATGCTTAGTAGTCGACTACACTGAGACAAAACAGACTCTGTGAAGTCAGATTATTTCATAGTAGTCGACTACTATAGTCATTAGTTGACTACACTGTAAAGACAGAGTTTCTAGAATTTTAAACCGACTCTTAATAGTCGACTATAACTCCTAGTAATCGACTACACTGTAATTTCACAGAAACTGGAATTCTGTCTAAGCCTTTAATAGTCGACTACAATGTGTATTAATCGACTATACTATAAAATGACAGAAACTGATATTTTGACCAAGGCTTTAGTAGTCCACTACTATTCTTTTTGGTCGACTACTAAGGGGTAAATATGAGATATATGAAGTATTTTAAGACTCATTCTTTATCTATAAACTCTAATGGTTAGCATAAGATATTTCTATTGTTAACCACATACTAAGCATGTATTAATGTAGTATAAAACACTATATTTGTGTATGTATTATGAGTGATCAAGGCTTGTAAAAAAAAATCTAAGTAAAGAAAATGTAAAAATTATATTATGACGTTTATGCACTTCTTCTTCTTTACTTCTTGTTGCCTTGAACTCATCCTGCACTTTGTTCATATTTCTTGATCATATTTGATGTTGGTATCTACATTGATATGTTAGTGCATAATAATACACATAGTATATAAGTTATTATCATCAAAACTATGTATTGGTGTCAATATATCCAACAAGCCAAGCAACAGCCTGGAGCGCTGACATCGCCTGGATTCCATGCTCGAGTTCGCCTGACTGGACCATGAGCTTGCCTGTTGTAACCTCGAGCTCGCCTACTACAACCTTGAGCTCGCCTGACCTCGTCAAGCTCGCTTGCAACTCTCGCCTGGACCTCGCCTAAAGGAGCTCAAGCTCACCTGCATCTGTGCCACCTCGCCTGCAATGGCCTCGAGCTTGCTTGATTATGAACCTCGCCCACTCACCTTGACCTAATCGACTGGAGCTTTCCCTTGCCTGAAGCTTCTCACCTGAAGCTTCAACCTCACTTCCGGAGGTTTGGTTCTACACCCAAATCCAACAATCTCCCACTTGTAGACCAAACCTCTAACAATAGGCTATCTCAACAAGGACCTCCTCCTGTGTGGCTCTGCCTTCATCACCTATGCATGAAGGCCAACTAAAATTACCCACAACTCTTGTTTTTGAAAGGTCACTGCCTCTGTCAACATATCCACTGGATTCTTACTTCCTTGGATCTTCTGTTAAAATCCTTTGACAACTTGTCGGGCTCTGTATCTTCTGGAACCATCATGTTCCTTTTTTACTTGATACACCCATTTGTTGTGATGTGCCTTCTTCCCCATGAGCAACTCAGCTAGTTCCTATGTCTGGTTGGAGATCAAAGATTTTATCTCTTTTTTCACAGCAAGCTCCCACTTGCTCGCATCTCCACTCTGATAAGCTTCATCATAGCTTTCAGGCTCCCCTCAGCAATATATAATTCATGTATCTGTTGTTAGGCACAGGAGGACGAGAAGATCTTTTCAATATCGGAGCTAGTGCGTCAGGCTCCTGTGCACCATTCTGTCTAATAGGCTCTTCTGGCTAAGGACTTGCTGCATTGGGTTCTTCTGAGAGGTTATCTGGGACATTATCTGCATCTATATATATTGACTCGTTCTCCTCTAAGTCATTAGTATCTATCTTGTGCATGTCTTTGTACATCACCTTATCATTGAATATCACATCTTTGCTGCAGATTACTTTCTTGTTTTTGTTATCCCAAATGTGGTAGCCGAACTCATCTTCACCATAGCCGATGAAAGTGTATTTCTTTGACTTGGTATCAAGCTTATTCCTGCCTTTATCACTAATATGCACATAAGCTACATAATCGAAAACTTTGAGATGTGAGAGTTTTACCTCATTTCCGCACTATTCCTCCTCTGGTATTCTGTGCTCCAATGCAACCGATGGACCTCGGTTGATCAAGTAAGCTGTTGTATTGACTGCTTCTTTCTAGAACCGATTTGGTAGGCCTGACTGTATCCGAATGCTTCTGGCTCTCTCTGTCAATGTTCTGTTCATCTGTTCAGCTACATCATTGTATTGAGGCGTGTCGGGCACAGTTCTCTCCATTTTGATCCCGTGCTCATAGCAGAACTTCTTAAATCTGGTTTCTTCATACTCACCTGTAATACCCCAACCCTTGAGAGGGTGATGTGATTAGTATTGATAGATTTGATTGGAATACTCATACCACCAAGATGCATCTTCTTTTCGGGAACCCAACTCTTAGAAACTCCAAAGTTAAGCGTGCTTGGCCTGGAGAAATTCTAGGATGGGTGACCCCCTGGTAAGTTTTCTAGGGAGCGCGTGAGTGAGGACAAAACATGCTGAAAAGACATGTGGTGGTTTGTGAGGCCAGTCCATCAGATCTAATAGCGTACCGACTCCGGGATTCCGGGGCGGGACGTTACAAATGGTATCAGAGTCAAGCCAACCGGAATTGTGAGAGCTAAGTGCTATGCGGCGTAAAGTGCTACGTCGAGAGGACGTGAGCCACCTCTTGAGGCCGTAGGAGCCACCTCTAGAATCTCACACGGATGGTACGGTCTTGAATGATATGATTTAGCGCAACGAGGACGTTGCGAGTTTAAGTGGGGGAGTTTGTAATACCCCAACCCTTGAGACGGTGATGTGATTAGTATTGATAGATTTGATTGGAATACTCATACCACCAAGATGCATCTTCTTTTCGGCAACCCAACTCTTAGAAACTCCAAAGTTAAGCGTGCTTGGCCTGGAGAAATTCTAGGATGGGTGACCCCCTGGGAAGTTTTCCAGGGAGCACGTGAGTGAGGACAAAACGTGCTGAAAAGACATGTGGTGGTTTGTGAGGCCAGTCCATCAGATCTAATAGCGTACCGACTCCGAGATTCCGGGGCGGGACGTTACATCACCACTATTGTCTGTTCTGAGTTTCTTTATTCTCAGACCGGTCTCTTTCTCGACTATGGCTTTCCATCTCCTAAAAGCCTCAATTACTTCTGACTTATATTTTCGAAAGTAGACCTATACTTTTTAAGAGTGATCATTGATAAAAGTCACAAAATAGTGTTTTCCACCAATAGATGCAGTGGTGGTTAGTCTTCAAACATCTGAGTGAACGAGCTCTAGCTTCTCTTTCATAGGGGTTCTGCCGCTTGTCTGAAAGTTGACTCTCTTCTGCCTTCCAAATATGCATGCTTCACACGTATCAATCTCTACTGATTATAAACCTAGGAGTTTCCCCTTTGTGTGCATAATCTTCATCCCATTTTCACTCATATGACCGAGTCTCTGGTGCCACAACTTTGAAGTCTTATTGCCTAATGTAACTAAGATCAAACAACGTGCACCTGCTGTCATATACATAGTACCAGTCTTCTTGCCTCGGGCAATTGTCATTGCGCCTTTTGAAACCCTCTAATCATCACCATGCAAAGTCGTAGTGTAGCCTTTACTAGCCAGCTAGCTTACTAAGATTAAGTTTCTTTTTAGGTCGGGAATATGCCTGACATCTTTCAACTCCCATGCTGACCTATTTAACTTAATCTTCACTACACCTTTGCCAATTATGGCACATGGTTGATCATCATCAAGGCATACATTTCTAAGGTTTCCGGGAATATACTTCTTAAGAAATTCTTTCTGAGAAGTAGCATGGAATGATGCTCTAGAGTTCAACACCCAAGCCTCCTCTTTGCTCTCCAAAGAGTATTTTAATGCATCATCTCCTCCTGAGGTGGAAGCAACATTTGCATCTGCCTTTGCCTCCCACTCTATCTGTGCACTCTTGTACTGATTCTTGTAGTGCCTGATTTTCCCGCACTTCCAACACTCGATATCCTTCGAGCTGCTGTGATTCCTAGATTTGGACCTCCTATCTTCTGATCCATTTTCTATGGTTGGATTTCTACCTCTTGACTCTGTATGCAATACTGAAGAGGTTATAGCTTTACCCGGCTCTCTCCATTGGATCTCCTCACTGAGAATCAGATCACGAACGTCATCGAACTTCAACTTGTTACTTCCCGACGAACTACACACAGCTGTGACTGTAGCATTCCAGCTTTCTAGTAGGGAAGACAAAAGGATCAATGCTCGTACTTCTTTATCAAGCTCAATATCAACTAAACTCAATTCGGTCATGACTGTATTAAGTTTATTGATATGATGTGCTACCGATGCACGTTCCGACATTCGTAGATTGAATAACCACCTCATGAAATGAACTTTGTTTGAGGCTGATAGCTTCTTATACATATTTGAGAGTGCTGCCATAAGACCCGTGTAAAACCCTAAAAATTTGAATATTATATGAAAAATAATAATAAATATGTTATATGGTGAAAATATAACATATTTTAATGTTTGAGTATGATAGGAATTGATTTAAGATCAATTCAATATATATTTATGAATATATGAGTGCAAATGCACAAAACATGCACGAAGAGAAATCTGGAAAAATGACCAGTTAAAAATTTATATATTTTACATGCCGATGTAGTTTGAATCTAGAAAAACTCCAAAGAACAAAGTTATAAGTTTATTCAATAGCTTTCCAAAAAGTCTTAAATCATCTCATTCGGAGATCGGATGAGAAAGTTACAGTCAAAATACCAAATGTTATTTTCCTAGTCGGACTAAGTTTCCTGGTTTGGGTCAAACGGGTTTATTTCGGGTTTGCATATATATATA
>BQKN01060692.1:88765-99345 GCA_022839385.1 Asparagus kiusianus | reverse complement strand
TTTTCATCAGAGTTTCAAACCCTAGCAGCCCCTCTTCCTCTCTCTCAAACCTTAGCCCTAAAGTTGAGATATTGGGAGCGTCTTGTGAGGTGAGAAGTGAGGAAAAGGCAAGATCTATGACGGTTGGCGAAGAGGAGTCATTTCTCATCAGTTTCAGAGGCTTGCACACATGATAATGTAAGATCATCTGCATACAAACCCATCCCTATAGTGTTTAATGATTATAAAAGTATTTAATTAATATTTTCATGCTTAAGGCTTAACCTAATATGAAAAATATGAGATTTTTTATGATAAATCTTAATCCAATGCTAGATTATTAGCTTTTTCTAATTATTTATGATAGTAATGTGATCATGATATTTAGGGGTGATTAAATTTTCATTTTTTTAAACTTTATAATTACATTTAACTCGTGTGTTAACCCTAATTCGTTGTCTAAATGAATTATAAAGAGGTTTCTTTTTGTTTTCATCATAGATTACAGAAAACTGTTGTACATGTATAACATTTAACTAAAAATTTGAGATATCATATAAACTCCAAATTGAATAAAACTAATGTCAAATGAAAGCTATGTGAACCTAATTTCCAAAACGAAAAACCATTCTAAGAAAGAGTTTTTATAGAGAAAGATATACTTAATTTACTAATGACATATTATGTAGAAAACTACTACACGTATGTAACCTTTAACTAAAAATTTGAGATACCATATAAACTCTAAACTGAACTAATCTAGTGCCAAATGATAGCTATGTGGATCTAGTTTCCAAAATAGAAAAATATTCTTAAAAAGAGTTTGTCTAGAGAAAGATATGCTTAATTTACTAATGACATATTCTGCAGAAAACTGCAGATATGCTGATTTGAAATAATTGATATATTACGTGTAGGTTTCTTTGAGTTTTCATGTTAATTATTCATGCTTAAACCATAGGTTTGTGATACTTAAGTAAGATAAATATGTTTAAATAAATCTTACCTCTGTTCATGAGTAGTTTTTATCATGTGTTGATAATCACTTTGTTTATATATGATATAATTGAAGAAATTATTTAATTAGGATGTTAAACCCTAATTTGGAAGATATAATAATTTAATTTAATAATTTAGATAATTTCTGCTGCATATTCCAAGTATAAAATCTCGTTTTAACATCATGATATGTACAATTGAGATAAGTACTGTTTGTGCGCGTAAGAATGCGTGTCTTGACAAAGTAGTCAACTACTAAGCTTAGTAGTCGGCTACTCATCCCCAGTTGAGTATAACAAAAATTGTGTCTTTGCAGAATAGTCGACTAATATTCTTAATAGTCGTCTACTAATACTGATATATGTTATTACAAAGTCTGGATGGACTTAGTGTAATCGACTACTAACCCTAGTAGTCGACTACTAAGGCTGTTGCCTAAATTTTTGTTTTGCATATGTTTGAGATATGTTTGCGGGTTTGGAGCAGTACTTCTTTATACGTAATTTACGAATAGTGAAGTAGCACACACATGGGTATGCTGAAATGAATTATAATGAGTTTTGACCCAATTACTTTGAGAAAGAGTTTAGTACATATTATACACACACTTTCTGGATATTGTTAATGAGTTCAGTTCAGTACTTCGGGGGTAGTGCGTCGATATTCTATTTGTACAGGCCATTGAGTTGGTTTAGGATGTTTTATCTAGTAGTACGTCCCACACTAGGGTGCGATAAGGCTTGTGGGCCATATTTCTAGGGTGCCTACTTAGTAGTTCATCCCGCACTCATGTTACATACAGAGATGCGATGAAACTAATGAGCCGTCCACACTATTAGGATACCGACCGGGTAGTCCGTCCCACATGATGATGCGATGATGAATCAGAATCTTATACGGAGTTGTATTGAGATAGTTGAATGATAGCCTGAGTCGTTGGCGGATGCTAGTTATGTTTTTGACTCACTTCTGAAATATATGACCCAGAGTACTTTGCATCTGAAAGTACACGGGATTTGTGCTGGTATTCATTCTATCTTCCGAGTGACAGTTGAAGATATTATGACTACGATATGTTGATGCATTTATTTTTTTACTACTTTTCCTTATTTTCTTAGTTGTGATCAATAATTAGAGATTCACAATTTGAGACATATAGTATATACAATTTGAGACATATGTTGTGGATTTCTAATTGTTGATTTCATTTAGATTGTTTATCTTTAGTTCGGTATTAATTTTTAGATGTTTACAATTCGGGACATATGGTATATACATGAAGGTTTCCTTTTTTAGATTATTTCGCTCGACGTACTACGTCTCGTATTGTAGGTGTCTAAATACTAATTCTATTAGATACGGGGGAAAATTATCTAGGTAGACTATGCTTAATAGATAGAGCCTCCACTCCATCTAGCATCCCTTTCCCTGAGGGCGGATGAATGTGATCTTGTTATAGAGCTCTGGCGCTCTTGTTGTTGATCTTTTTCTTTTAGTAATATTTTAGGTAATTCGGAGTACCGGAGAGTCACAGGATGACGGAGCTCTTGCATAGTCACCGTCACATGAAATTTATTAAAGGCTCCACCGTAGTTTTATATTTTTGCTCAGACCTTAGAGTTTATTTCATAGTGTAAAGACAGTGTGCCTTAAGATGATTTTTAATTGTTTCTTGTCGAGACATATTTATTCATTTTGGATATCAAATGAATTCCAGGCTGTTCATTGAGACATGATTTATTTATGAGATACTTCTTTCTATATCATTTCTATTGTAGTTATTTTATTTCTTTTGCCTGTTTTGTGGGTGTATGACATCTCTGGGTTCATCTTGGACTACAGCCATGTGTAAAAATAGGGTCGTCACAACCTGTCGTGGTCTTTTCATTTTCAATGTTAAAAACAACATTGCAGATTAACGTCAAACGAATAACCCCGATGACCTTTCTGTCTAGAAGATTCCAATCTTCTTCATTCATACCCTCCGGCTTCTTCCTTGAAAGAGGTTGATACATATTCTTTTGGTACAGATAATCCTCTATCTTCATCTTTCAAAATATGAAATCTGATCAATCAAACTTCTCTAATCTCACCTTTCATTCATCTGAGACCATAACTCCCACTTGAATCTGACTTCCTCTAGATCGTTTTAGGCTCTGATACCAGTTGTTGAGAAATACCAGGGCTACGTTAAACCCCTTAAATAGCAAAAAACACACTATAGAGAAAAGTACACCAAGATTTACGAGGTTCGGTAAACTTGCCTACGTCTTCGGGAGCCACACAATTAATTTCTTATTAATCAAAAAAATTACAATGCAAGAGCAGATCTCAAACTTGAGATCTCTTAATAAATGCAAAATTCAACACTGTAGCTACAATAAAGATCCCTCTTCTTAAATCCCTTCTTTTAATTCTCCCCTCAAAATCACGTGAGAGAGGGCTGGAGAAATAAATCACGAGAAGGAGAAGAAGCCGCCGCCGCCAGGGAATCACGAGAAGAAGAGAAGAGAAGCAGCGAACACTTCTCGTGCTCTGGGTTCCCTTTTTTAAGGGAACCCTAGGGACAGGCTGTCGACAGCTAGTGACAGCCTGGAGCGTCGACCTTACCTGGATTCCATGCTCAAGCTCACCTGAATCTCCGCCTTGGACCTTGAGCTCGCCTGACTGGACCACGAGCTTGCCTGCTGCAATCTAGAGCTCGCCTGCTACAACCTCGAGCTCGCCTACAACTCTCACCTAGACCTCGCCTGAAGGAGGTCAAGCTCGCCTTTATCTGCACTAACCTCACCTGCAATGGCCTCGAGCTCGCCTGCTTCTGGACCTTGCCCGCTCACCTCGACCTCGTCGACTGAAGATCGCCCTCACCTGAAGCTTCAGGCGGACCTTGCCCACTCACCTCGACCTCGTCGACTGAAGCTCGCCCTTGTTGTGCCAAAAGCTGTGTCGAGGAACCAAACCAAACGCCAATCCAAAAGAGCTAAACGAACTAAATATCAATGCACAAACAAAATACCAATTTTAACGTGGTTCGGCAAGTTGCCTACGTCCACGAGATAAGAAGGGGATGGGTTTTCACTAATAGAGAAGAAGATTACAAATCACTCGAAGGAACAAACTAATCTCACCAACAAAACTCTTAATCTCTCCAAACAAAACCCTAACCAAAAGCTCAAAAATTCCTCTTTTTGTGCTCCAAATATCCCCCAATCAATGCTTAATCAAAGCCCAATCAAAGCCTAAACAAAGCCAAAGAAACTCTAAAAACGTGTCTCTATTTATAACAAAACACAATCCCAAACTGATTGGGATTCTAAAAATGAGTCTGCCACACCCTGGTGTGGCACACACCACACCCATGGTAAACATGGCAGATTCTGCCACACCAGGGTATGGCAGACACCACACCCATGGCAGATAGGGCAGATTCTATCACACCCATGACAGACACCACACCAGGGTGTGGTGGAGCCTGTTTTGCTTATTCTTCACGTTTTTCTCAATTCCTTCCTCAATTCCTTCGTCGTTTTCACAATTCTCCACCTCGGCAAAGTTTTCCCAAAACTGAGCCGAAACCAACCAAAACAAATACCTCACTTGTTGCATCCAGTACGCCACGGCAACGGACTCATGACAACAGACTCTATCCACACAAGTCGAGACCCAAACGGGAGTGCGAACACTCACCCAAATGTCGGTATTTACTCACCAAATCGGCTGCATCAAAACTGACTGCTTACGTATCCTCTTACCCAAGGAATCAAGCCTTCACGTAGTTCACCCAAACAGCCTTCAAAGGCCCTCAAACAAATAGAAAAGTCTGCAACTCTTCCCCAATATCGCCAACGGATCTGCAACTGATAGCGGCCCCAAACTGATACAAATCAAACACCTCCATCAGAGGTGAATCACTGGCCGTATCCAAATCATGTCCACCAGCTGCAACCGAATCCAAAACTAATCCATCATCTGCATCCAAAATCAAATGATCCCCAACCTGTGTCACCTCAGCTAGTATCCCAAATGACGCAGTATGATCTGGAGTATGTGGAATAAGTTTCACTCAACGTGAAGTAGCATCACCCTCTACCTCCTGCGATATCCAAATTACCTGATTAACACTCTCCACCTGCCGAGAGTCAAAAGTAACATTCCTGCTCAGAACAAAATCAGAAGCTCCCAAACGATAATCAAATGAGCCTCCGAATCCCAAACATGCAATCGGATCAAATCTCACATTCTCGATGTGACCAAATGCTGGATAACCAAATATCCGATGCCGACCAAAATTTGAAACAGCTCCACCAGATCTAGTAACTCCTAATGCAGCAGCCGGCGACCTATGACTAAGATGACCCAAATATATCGAAGCTCCAGAACCAATGCTCGATAACCAACGCCGATCCTCCTTCAGAAAGGAACGACCCATCGAAACTATCATCTCATCTTGTCGCCCCAAAGTCTCCACACCAATGAAGTGTCTCCTATTGCCGTGAGCTCGGCACAAACACAAGAAAGGACCCCTACTAAAGCTAGAACAACGAGTTATCTTTCTGCCAATACACTTCTTCTAATTGTTATTGACTTCTAGGACTTTACACCAATGGGAACTGGTCGCGACCCAATAATGCCTAGAACAATCACCAACTGCGAAAATTATAAAATGATTACCTCCCAATGATGCCTCCTTGGAAGGCCCCAAATGCCTAACTGAACACCTCCTAAAAGACCCCTCGCTCGATGGATAGGAGTGCCAAGCTCCTCCTCGGTCTTGCTTATCCTAATGTGCTCAAAGGACTTCCATCTGCATGTCAAAGCACTCATTAACAATCTATGGACGGCATCACTAATCAAATACTCCAGCACCAAACAACGCCACAATCTAGCCAAATCCAATAAAGTCGTCAGAGCTCTATCAATCACCATGCTCCCAAGCAAATAGTATAAGTTACTCTTTCTGACTCCCTTCATCACAATCATGGACCCAAATGTAACCTTCAAGCGTGCATCCGCCAAGGTCACCCTATAGCCTGCTGCCTCCAAAGCTCCAAGTGAAATGATATTCTTCTTCAACTGAGGAACGAACCTCACTCCAACCAACTCCCGAATCACTCCGTCACTCATCCTGATCCGAACGGTACCGATACCACCAATAGAGCATTTGTGATCATTCCCCATGAGCATGAAATCCCCTCTTTCCAACCCCTAAAAGCTGGAGAACCAATCCCTCCTAGGGTAAATATGGTATGTAGCGCCCGAATCCAACATCCACTCTGTAGAGTAGGCAACACAAACTGACGACAGTGCAGATAATGAGTAGCCTAAAGAATCCGAATCTGAATTGTTGCCACTAGTCTTGACAATATTCAGTTCTAAAGCTTGTACAACTTTCCCCTTATTCTTCCCGGCTTGATCATTCAACTTTGGGCATTCAGCTTTCCAATGTCCATCTTTTTTATAAAAAGCACACTGATTCCTACGAATTCCAAGATGTGCTCCTCTAGAATGTAACCTTCTACATCGGTTTGGACCCTTTTCTCTTGCAACCAATGCTCCCGCTACCGGCGCAATAGAAGTCTCATTGTCCTTCTTTCTAAGTTGATAATTCACTAATGCAGCGGTGACCTCACTATATGAAAGAGATGTCTTCCTATTAATAAGAGTAAGGACAAATGTCTCATATTCCTCGTCGGGCATGGAACTCAACAATAGCAACGCCTTGTCCTCATCTTCAACAATGACATCTACATTCGCCAAATCTGCAAGAAGCTTCGTGTAGTGGTTCATGTGATCACTAATGGATGTCCCCTTCTTCAATTGGAAGCGATAAAGCCTCCTCTTCAAATGCAAGCGGTTTTCAACGCTCTTCGTCAAGTACTTGCTCTCTAGGACCTCCCAAATCTTCTTCGTAGAAGTCTCATTCATCACATCATATTTTAGATCTTGAGTGATACAAGACCTAATCACACCACACGCTGTCCGATTCATCTTTTTCCAAACCTTCTCATCAATGTCGTCTGGTTTCCCGTCCAACTCCAACGTATCTTCCAAATTCTACGAATTGAGCGCATCCAAGACTTCGCATCGTCAAAGTCCAAAATTGTTAGTGCCATTGAACTTCTCTATGTCAATCTTCATCGAGTGGATACTCAAACTTTGGATAGTCTTCACACATGAAGAAATACCCTTAACTCCCTCTTTCTCGGTCATAATCTCAACACACCAACAACCAATGCGGAAAAAAAACGATGAATAGATCCAAAACTGAGAAAAGAAAGAAGCTTTACCGAAAAGATCCTATCTTTCTCACCAACTGAAACCCTAGACGAGCTTCCCAAATCGATCTACTCCTCCAAATAGCCCAAGCGTAGCCTGAGCTCTGATACCAAATTGTTGTGCCAAAAGCTGTGTCGAGGAACCAAACCAAACGCCAATCCAAGAGAGCCAAACGAACTAAATATCAATGCACAAACAAAACACCAATTTTAACGTGGTTCGGCAAGTTGCTATGTCCACGGGGATTTCACTAATAGAGAAGAAGAGTACAAATTGATATTACAAATCACTCGAAGGAACAAACTAATCTCACCAACAAAACTCTTAATCTCTCCAAACAAAACCCTAACCAAAAGCTCAAAAAATACCTCTTTTTGTGCTCCAAATATCCCCCAATCTATGCTTAATCAAAGCCCAATCAAAGCCTAAACAAAGCCAAAAAAACCCTAAAAAACGTATCTCTATTTATAACAAAACACAACCCCAAACTGATTGGGATTCTAAAAATGAGTCTGCCATACCCTGGTGTGGCACACATCACACCCATAGCAAACATGGCAGATTCTGCCACACCAGGGTATGGCAGACACCACACCCATGACAGACAGGGCAGATTCTGCCATACCCATGGCAGACACCACACCAGGGTGTGGTGGAGCCTGTTTTGCTTATTCTTCACGTTTTTCTCAATTCCTTCCTCAATTCCTTCGCCGTTTTCACAGCCCTCGCCTGAAGCTTCTTGCCTGAAGCTTCAACCTCGCTTGCGGAGGTTTGGTTCTACACCCAAATCCAACATACCTACCAACCCTACATGTTATTAATAATATGTGATTTCTATACTGAAGCAAAAGTTCTTTTCATCTCTGAAATGTTTGTTGAGGTAAACTCATTTGAACCGCGTGCAATACTTCACAACTATAGAATTCAAATCATTATAGGTTTATGGTTTTCTTTAATTAATTATTTGAAGACGAGGTCACATTAGAACATATGATAGGTGCGAATATCATAAATAATAGGCTGGGATATGTGCAAGAAATTTTTCATTTTATTTTAAATTTTTTTTAATTAACAATAGACAAATTAACACAGCTCACTATTAAAAAAACTTGACATATCAGATGTCATCTAACATAATGTCATGCAGCTCTCATGACATCTCATCTATCTGATAAAAAGGTTGGGCTATTTGCAAGAATTTAGTGAACTGTACTTATAGGTGAGTGAGCATATGAATACATATGAGTCCTCCTTAGAATTGTAAAAACAGTATTATGGATACAATAACATTATGGACTGTAAAACAGTATCATTGATGCAAGATTTTCTTACAAAATGAAATATATAATATCGTGTACTTAATTTAAGCTAAACCGTATTGAAATCATAATTAAAATGAGATTATTGATGTGCATTCGTCTAATCCTGACGGTGATTTCTTCATCAGCATCTAAAGCATAAAATACCTTGTATTAGTATATAAAGCAGTGGCGTAGCCAGTAATCAAGGTTTTTTTTTGGGGTTGGTTTTCTTTTTTCTTTTTTTTTTGGGGGTGGGGGGTGGGGGGGGGGGGGGGGGGGGTTGGGGGGGGGGAGGACGTCTTTTTTTTTTTTTTTTTTTTTTTTTTTTCAAATCAATAATTTCATTTTCTACATTCAATAAATAGTGCTTAGTCTGGATTGAAGTTTATTATATATCTGATACTATACCTACCACTAAAACTATATATGTTTTTCATCACTGAGATTAGGTGTAATAACGAAGTGGAAAATTGTATACAATATTTGCAATCCAGCCTAAGCACTATTTATTGAATGTAGAAAATGAAATTATTGATTTGCAATGATACCTGATAGACATATAAGAAATGCGTTATCTTTACACATAATACGCTATTTGTGATGAAAATAGATGTTCTTCGTAAAAGTATTCGACACAGTGGAAGTTAAAGTATATTTCAAGTTGAGAATTTGGATAGAGATCTAAACAATTTTATTTTAGAAAAACTCTTTTCATAGATATGTTTTTAGAGGTAAAATATAAACAAACAGTATAGCTAAGACTGCAACTTCGGTGTGGTTTGAAGATGATAGAGAAATGAATAAAATATGAAAAATAAAAAAGTAAATAATAAAGTTCTAGTTTCTTACCATGTAATTCTAGCTTAAATATTAGGGAAATTTGAGAAACTAGAACATTCTTTTTACAATTATCTCAGTTTTACTTTTTATCCAGTTCTTGTTGACTAACACTGTTTCCGGTAAAAGTTGCTGTTTTCATTGATGTTCTCTTTTTTTGAGATCTGTTACAACTTCAAGCGTTACAACAGTTTTAAAATGAAAACAAAGGGGTACAACTTAAACGAAAATAAACACGAGAGCCCGGTTTGGTACGGTCTCGCTTGCGTGGGTTGTTGGCCTGTGACGGGGATGTTGATATCCGTGGACCGCCGACTCTTCAAGATCTATTCCGGTAAAATCCGGCAGAGTTTCGTCTATCCGCGGGGGATTCAGAAACAGAACTTCGTCGATCCGCGTGAGATCTCAGAAGTGTAAAGCTTATGTCTCGGTTAAACGAGGCACTAGCTCTTCTTAGTGGTCACCGCTAATGGGCAACACTAAGGATGAGAGAGGTGAATGAAGGGGGACTGGTGCAGAATCTCACTCCTCGATCCGGCAGGGCTTCGCTGCTCTTCTCAGAAATTTCAGATCTCGAGGTTAAACCCAAGACCAGAAATTCCTCTCCAAAAATCCCCGCCAAGAGAATGGAGGCCTAGAGGGCCTATTTATAGGAAACAAGGAGGGGGGGGGGCTGAAATGGCTAAGGACACCCCATGGGGTGTCTCAAGAAATCCGAGACACCCCTTGGGTGTCTCGGAATTTCCGAGACACCCTTGGGGTGTCTTGGTTTTTCCGAGACACCTTTGGGGTGTCTCGGATTTTTTTAGACACCCCCGGGGTGTTTCATGTCATCCGAGACGCTACCGGGTATTCCGCCGTTGTCCCGCCGTTGACTTTTCGTCCGAGCTCGGATTTGAGTGATTTCGGATGCGTTGGAATCGTGACGGCGAGCTCTGTAGGCCCCGATGGTTGGATTATTCGTAGGGTGATCGGGGCATGGCGGGCGTTGGCCCAATTGCGGTGGTCGCAGGGTTTTCGGTCAGTCCGTATCCCCGTTGTTCTGAGATTCTGTCGGCTCACGTGGTTCGTCGGTTCGCTTAAGGTGCTTACCGACGTCAGTTGAACTCTTGTAAACCGGGTAGTGACGTTCAATCGTTGCTCGTTAACACTTAGCTGTGTGCGGGGACCTATCGGCAATTTTTGATG
>BQKN01060692.1:64697-78765 GCA_022839385.1 Asparagus kiusianus | reverse complement strand
AGCCGGGTAAAGCTATAACCTCTTCAGTATTGCATACAGAGTCAAGAAGTAGAAATCCAACCATAGAAAATGGATCAGAAGATAGGAGGTCCAAATCTAGGAATCCCAGCAGCTCGAAGGATATCAATTGTTGGAAGTGCGGGAAAATCAGGCACTACAAGAATCAGTACAAGAGTGAACAGATGGAGTGGGAGGCAAAGGCAGATGCAAATGTTGCTTCCACCTCAGGAGGAGATGATGCATTAAAATACTCTTTGGAGAGCAAGGAGGAGTCTTGGGTGTTGAACTCTAGAGCATCATTCCATGCTACTTCTCAGAAAGAATTTCTCGAGAAGTATATTCCCGGAAACCTTAGAAATGTATGCCTTGGTGATGATCAACCATGTGCCATTATTGGCAAAGGTATAGTGAAGATTAAGTTAAATGGGTCAGTATGGGAGCTGAAAGTTGTCAGGCATATTCCCGACCTAAAAAGAAACTTAATCTTAGTAAGCTAGCTGGCTCGTAAAGGCTACACTACGACTTTCCATGGTGATGATTAGAGGGTTTCAAAAGGCGCAATGACAATTGCCCGAGGCAAGAAGACTGGTACCATGTATATGACAGTAGATGCACGTTGTTTGATCTCAGTTACATTAGGTAATAAGACTTCAAAGCTGTGGCACCCGAGACTCGGTCATATGAGTGAAAATGAGATGAAGATTATGCACACAAAGGGGAAACTCCTAGGTTTATAATCAGTAGAGATTGATACGTGTGAAGAATGTATATTTGGAAGGCAGAAGAGAGTCAGCTTTCAGACAAGTGGCAGAACCCCTATGAAAGAGAAGCTAGAGCTCGTTCACTCAGATGTTTGAAGACCAACCACCACTGCATCCATTGGTGGAAAACACTATTTCGTGACTTTTATCAATGATCACTCTTAAAAAGTATGGGTCTACTTTCGAAAATATAAGTCACAAGTAATTGAGGCTTTTAGGAGATGGAAAGCCATAGTCGAGAAAGAGACCGGTCTGAGAATAAAGAAACTCAGAACAGATAATAGTTGTGAGTATGAAGATACCAGATTTAAGAAGTTATGCTATGAGCACGTGATCAAAATGGAGAGAACTGTGCCCGACACGCCTCAATACAATGATGTAGCTGAACAGATGAACAGAATATTAACAGAGAGAGCCAGAAGCATTCGGATACAGTCAGGTCTACCGAAGCAGTTCTAGAAAGAAGCAGTCAATACAACAGCTTACTTGATCAACCGAGGTCCATCGGTTCCATTGGAGCACAAAATACCAGAGGAGGAATGGTGCGGAAATGAGGTAAAACTCTCACATCTCAAAGTTTTCGGTTGTGTAGCTTATGTGCATATTAGTGATAAAGGCAGGTAAGCTTGATACCAAGTCAAAGAAATACACTTTCATCAGCTATGGTGAAGATGAGTTCGGCTACCACATTTGGGACAACAAAAACAAGAAAGCAATCTGTGTTAGCCCTTATGTTTTGATGATGTTTTACAACCACCATTATCGATACTAATGGCTTATTGAGTGCAAATGTAGTAAAATCATTTATCGAGCTTGTTAGTGCCACAAATGGAGGATTGGATAGAATATGCGCTACAACGATGATATCCAAAGGAGGAGGAGGCATAGTGATGAAGCAATGTTATTTCAAGAACAACAAATTCATATAGAAGCTTCATCCATTTTAAGCTATATCAAGACTCAAGAATTTTATTCTATGTGAGGATATTAGCTAGTTTTTATTTTCTCTCTAGTGCTAAAATGTAGGCAAAGAGTTATCGATTTCACTTGAAGCTATTGGGATATCACACACACGTTTTCATACTTATGTTTTTTAAGCGTTTTTCATAAAATACTATTTCTTACAAGTATGAGGACCTATTTGCAAAATTCCTTTTCTAAACAATTTGTTCTTAGTATTAAAAATATTTTACAAAGTTTCACAATTTTCAGAAGTCAAATGAATATTTTACAAATTGTTAAAGTATGTCAAAAACAGTATTTTGGAATGTATCAGAATGCGGTCGACCGCACCGGTCGACCGCACCTATGTTCATTCGTCAGTGGGCAGCAGAGAGTTTGTCGGTCGACCGTCGCGGTCGACCGAGAACTTGATGTTTCCATCGGTCAACCGCACCGGTCGACCGATGAAGTCTCTGTTTGTTTCTCTCGTTTTTGACCTGGATCGCAGTCGACCGAAAATTTCGTCGGTCGACCGTCGTATATTTCAAACGGTAAATTGTGTCCTTTTTCAGTGCTGCTCGGTACAGATCTCAGCGACGTTTATTTCCAGATTTTGGGGGATTAAGGGTATGGGTTTAAACAGCTGGTTTCTCCTATTTAAACTCATCCTCTTCTTCTTCCTCAAGTGTCCCAGCTTTTGCAAAAACCACAGACGTTGTTTTTTACTGAGCAAAATTTTCAAAACCTATTCTTTCTGAGTTTTATGTGTTCACTTCCCAGCTTCAGTGTGCTCTTTCTCTTTGCCATAGGGACGTTGTAAAGAGAGAGTCTTACACCATTTCTACTGTCTTGCGAGTGTGATCTTGTGTAGATAAACTGTGTGGGAGTGTGATCTTGTGTAGATCAAACTGTGTAGTGTGAGATCATGAGGGGATCGCTGTGTAGACGAAGTTCCGACTTCCAAACCGAATTGTGTAGTGGATTTCTCCTCGAGAGTGGGGAGCGGGGATGTAGGTCAGCGGACCGAACCTCGTTAACATATCGCGCGTCACAGGATAACGATTCCTAACTCTATCTCCTCTATTTTGATTGCATTAGAATACTGTGGTTTGCTTGTCTTATTTTTATTGCATAATTATAGCCTCTTGACCCTAATCACCCCCCCTCTAGGGTCCAACAATCTGCAGCAGAGATGTGATATTCAATGATAAGGTGATATACAAAGACATGCACAAGATAGATACTAATGACTTAGAGGAGAACGAGTCAATATATATAGATGCAGATAATGTCCCAGATAACCTCTCAAAAGAACCCAATGCAGCAAGTCCTTAGCCAGAAGAGCCTATTGGACAGAATGGTGCACAGGAGCCCGACGCACTAGCTCCGATATTGAAAAGATCTTCTTGTCCTCCTGTGCCTAACAACAGATACATGAGTTATATATTGCTGAGGGGAGCCTGAAAGCTTTGATGAAGCTTATCAGAGTGGAGATGCGAGCAAGTGGGAGCTTGCTGTGAAAAAAGAGATAAAATCTTTGATCTCCAACCAGACGTAGGAACTAGCTGAGTTGCTCATGGGGAAGAAGGCACATCACAACAAGTGGGTGTATCAAGTGAAAAAGGAACATGATGGTTCCAGAAGATACAGAGCCCGTCAAGTTGTCAAAGGATTTTAACAGAAGATCCAAGGAAGTAAGAATCCAGTGGATATGTTGACAGAGGCAGTGACCTTTCAAAAACTAGAGTTGTGGGTAATTTTAGTTGGCCTTCATGCATAGGTGATGAAGACGGAGCCACACAGGAGGAGGTGCTTGTTGAGATAGCCTATTGTTAGAGGTTTGGTCTACAAGTGGGAGATTGTTAGCTTTGGGTGTAGAACCAAACCTCCGGAAGTGAGGTTGAAGCTTCAGGTGAGAAGCTTCAGGCAAGGGAAAGCTCCAGTCGATAAGGTCGAGGTTAGTGGGCGAGGTCCATAATCAGGCGAGCTCGAGGCCATTGCAGGCGAGGTGGCACAGATGCAGGTGAGCTTGAGCTCCTTTAGGCGAGGTCCAGGCGATAGTTGTAAGCGAGCTTAACGAGGTCAGGCGAGCTCGAGGTTGCAGTAGGCGAGCTCGAGGTTACAGCAGGCAAGCTCATGGTCCAGTCAGGCGAGCTCGAGCATGGAATCCAGGCGAGGTCAGCGCTCCAGGCTGTTGCTTGGCTTGTTGGATATATTGACACCAATACATAGTTTTGATGATAATAACTTATATACTATGTGTATTATTATGCATTAACATATCAATGTAGATATCAACATCAAATATGATCAAGATATGTGAACAAAGTGCAGGATGAGTTCAAGGCAACAAGAAGTAAAGAAGAAGAAGTGCATAAACGTCATAATATAATTTTTACATTTTCTTTACTTAGATTTTTTTTACAAGCCTTGATCACTCACAATACATACACAAATATAGTGTTTTATACCACATTAATACATGCTTAGTATGTGGTTAACAATAGAAATATCTTATGTTAACCATTAGAGTTTATAGATAAAGAATGAGTCTTAAAATAGTTCATATATCTCATATTTACCCCTTAGTAGTCGACCAAAAAGAATAGTAGTGGACTACTAAAGCCTTGGTAAAAATATCAGTTTCTGTCATTTTATAGTATAGTCGATTAATACACATTGTAGTCGACTATTAAAGGCTTAGACAGAATTCCAGTTTTTGTGAAATTACAGTTTAGTCGATTACTAGGAGTTATAGTCGACTATTAAGAGTCGGTTTAAAATTCCAGAAACTCTGTCTTTATAGTGTAGTCAACTAATGACTATAGTAGTCGACTACTATGAAATAATCTGACTTCACAGAGTCTGTTTTGACTCAGTGTAGTCGACTACTAAGCATTGTAGTCGACTACATATACAGTGTTTCCAGATTTTAGAATTTAAATTTATGACTATTTATAGCTGTTTGTGCACGTTATTTAGGTTTAAAAAGTTGTCTTTTCAAGGGAAATAAATAGGTACTAAGTTTAGAAATTTGCATCAATTATTCATACATATAAGATCAAGCATTTGTGCAAATTCAAGAGTTAAAAAATTCAGATTTTCAGTCTAAGTGCTCATAAAAGTGATTTCTGAGATTCCCATTGATCTTCATCATACATACAAAGAGTTTAGGCATTAATCAGAGATTAAAAGAGTTCCTAAGCCACTGCTGCACAATACCTATACATTAAGGCTTATAGGAATTGTGTTCTTTTATCAAAGAAGGTTACTCTCGGGTGTGAGAGGTAATCTCTTGGTTTAGAGATTGTTGCAATTTGCATAGTCTTGCAAATTGGTCAGTGTTTAGTGTATATTAGATCAGATCCTACACTTGGTATCAGAGCACTGTTAAAGATGGCAATAATAAATACATCGTAATTCAAAGAGGGACATTCCACACAGCGACCACCACTGCTCGATGGTACAAACTACAACTATTAGAAATACCGAATGAAGATCTACCTCTAATCTCTTAGCTACGACCTTTGGAACATTGTTGAGAATGAATTCACAAAGCCAAACACTCCTTACATGGAATGGACTGTTGTTCGAAGAACAAATGTAAATTTTGGATTCAAAAACAATAAATGCACTATTTTGTGCCTTGGACAAGAACGAATTCAATCGAGTGTCTACCTGTACTTCAGCACATCAAATTTGACATACTCTTGAGGTAACACATGAAAGAACTAACAAAGTTAAAGAAACAAAAAAATTTGTTCTTGTTCACAGGTTTGAACTATTCAAGATGAAAGAAAATGAGACTATCACAGAGATGTTCACAAGATTTATAGATATTACTAACTACTTAATTGGACTTGGTAAAGAATACACTCAAGTTGATATGGTAAGAAAAATTCTAAGAGCACTAACTCCATAATGGGAGAAGAAGACTACGGCTATTGAAGGGGCTAACGATCTTTCAACTCTCACCGTAGAGGACCTTATCTTAAATTTTATGGCATATAAAGTTCAACTTGAAGATAGAAAGAAGGATGATAAACCAAAGAAGAAGAAGATACTTGCCTTCAATGCATCCTCCGACACCGAAGAATCTGACGAAGATGATGAGGATATTGCATTAATTACAAAGAAATTCAAACGATTTCTAAAGAAAGGTAGGTTTAAATCAAATAAGTTTAAGAATACTAACAATGATTCTTTTTTGTATTTCAATTATAATAAGCCAGGACATATAAAGAAGGATTGTCCACTTCTCAAGTCCAAATCAAATTCCACCAATACTAACAACTTCAATAACTTCAAGAAGAAGAAGAATAATAAGGCTATAGCCGTGACTTGGGATGATAGTGACAATTCATCATCTGAGGATGAAGAAGGAGAAAATGAAGAATCCACCCACATGTGCTTCATGGCACAAGAAAATAAAGTAAATGATTCTTTAGACAATGAAGAATTATTAGATGTTTTTAATGAACTTTATATTAAATTTAAAGATTTAAATGCTAATTTTAAGATTTTGAAAAATAAAAATGAAAGATTAAACTTAGAATTAGTTTCTTCAATTTCTACATAAATATAAGATTTGAAGAAATTTAATGATAAATTATTTTCTAAAAATAAATTATTAACTGAAAATAATGTATCTTAAATATGAATTCAATGTTATGAAAAATAAAATTTTAGATTTAGATAATAATATGGTTTCTCTTAAACTCAAACATGAAGAGTTGTTTTTAAATGTAAACAAGTTTAATAAAGGAAAAAAAAGACTTAGCTAATTTATTAACTTTTCAAAAGTCTTCTATTCAAAAATGTAGTTTAGGATATGTTCATGAGAAGAATGATAATGTTACTAGAACACATCATGCATCATCTTCTATGACTAAAAATGTTAGTAAATTTCATGCACCTTTATCAAGGAATACTTATGTTAAAAATACTCATAAATTTTCATTTCAAGAAATAATTATCATGCTTTATCCATGTTCATTTGGGTGCCTAAAAATACTAGTTTGCATGATAGAAATATTTATATTTCTGATTTTAAGAAAAACATAAGCAATTTTGTTAATTATACTTATGTTAACAAGGGGAAACCAAATTCCAAGTGGATGTGGTCTCCTAAGGGCTAATCCCACGGACCCAACATAAAAAGGTACCAATGCTTACATGTCTATATTTCACGTACCTCAAAAAGAAAAATAGGTACTAGATAGTGGATGTTCCAAACACATGATCGGAAATACTCAAATGTTGTCTTCAGTTCAATACAAAAAGGGAGGAACTGTTACTTTTGGAGACAAAAAAAGGTCAAGTAATTGGTGTCGGAACCATGGGTAACCTTGCAAACCACTAATAGATAATGTTTTATTAGTAGATGGTTTAAAATATAATCTTCTAAGTATAAGTCAATTATGTGATAAGAATTTTTAAATTATTTTTTAAAAAGATTCATGTCTTATCTATGATAATGATTTAATAAATATTTTATTTAAAGGAAGTAGAAAGAAAGATAACATATTTTATCCATGAATTTTTATTCTAATGATCATTGTTTAGTTGCATCAATTGATGATTCATTATTATGGCATAAAAGATGTGGACATATTAATATGAAAAATATTTCATGTATTTCTAAACATAGTTTAGTATATGGTTTGCCTAAAATTATAAATAAGAAAAATCATTTTTGTGATGCATGTCAAGAAGGAAAAATGCATAAATCAACTTTTAAATCTAAAGATGTTGTTTCTAAAAGTAGACCACTAGAATTATTACACATGGATTTATTTGGTTCTTCTAGAATTGTATCTTTAAATAGAAGTAGATATGCATTTGTCATTATTGATGCTTATTCAAGATTTTCATGGGTTATGTTTTTAAAGCATAAAAATGATGCTTGTGATAAGTTTTCTACATTTTCTAAAAAGATACAAAATCAAAAGTCCGCTACTATTGTCACTATTAGAAGTGATCATGTTGGTGAGTTTGAAAATGAATTATTTTATGAGTTTTATAATAAAAATGGTATTTCAGAAGAATTTTTCTTTCCTTACACTCAACAAAAAGTGGCGTTTTTGAAAGGAAAAATAGAACTTTATAAGAATGTGCTAGAATAATGTTATGTGATTCTAAACTTCCTAAATATTTTTGGGTAGAAGCAATTAATATTACATTCTATGTTTTAAATAGAATTTTATTAAGATCTATTTTAAATAAAACAAGTTTTGAATTATTTTATAATCGCATTCCTAAAGTTTCATATTTTAAAGTTTTTAGATGTAAATATTATATATTAAATACAAAAGAAAATTTAGATAAGTTTGATTCAAAATCTGATGAAGGTATTTTTGTAGGTTATTCTATGCATAGTAAAGCTTATAGAATTTTTAACAAAAAAACTTCTACAATAGAAGAATCAATGCATGTTTCTTTTGATGAATCTTATGTTAATACTTGTGATAATAATAATAATGATGATGATGATGTTAATAATCAACCATCTCCTATTATTAATGATTCTAATGATACTAATGTTTTATCTAAAGCATATGTAGAAGTTAGAAATCAACCACGTGATTTAATCATTGGTGATATTTCTCGTGGTGTTCAAACTAGATCACAATTGAATTTATTTACACATGTTGCTTTTGTTTCTACAATAGAACCTAAAAATATTAAAGAAGCATGTAAAGATGATTATTGGATTGTAGCTATTCAAGAGGAACTCAACCAATTTACAAGAAATAACGTTTGGGATCTTGTGCCTAGACCTCAAGATAAATCCATTATAGAAACCAAATGGATATTTCAAAATAAATTGGATGAATCTGGACAAGTTATTAGAAACAAAGCCAGATTGGTTGCACAAGATTATAATCAAGAAGAATGTATTGATTATGATGAAACCTATACACCAGTTGCTCGTTTAGAATCTATTAGAATTTTACTTGCATTTACATGTTTTATGGATTTTAAATTATTTCAAATGGATGTTAAAAGTGCTTTTTAAATGGTTTTATTAAAGAAGAAGTTTTTGGAGAACAACCTCCCGGATTTGAACATGAAAGTTTTCCAAACCATGTTTTCAAACTTAAAAAATCTTTATATGGTCTTAAATAAGCACCCCATTCTTGGTATGATAGACTAAAGAACCTTCTTTTGACTTCCGAATTTGAATTAGGAAGGTTAACTCAACACTATTTATTAATAAAATAAATAAGATATTTTTTAATTCAAATATATGTAGATGATATTATATTTGGTTCTACTAATAATGATCTTTATCAAGTGTTTGATAAGACAATGCAGGATGAATTTGAAATGAGTCACATGGGTGAACTCAACTTCTTCCTTGGACTACAAATCAAACAATTGAAATAAGAAATATTCATCCACCAAAGAAAATATGTAAAAGAATTACTCAAACGCTTTGGGATGGACAATAAAACAAGCAAAAAAAACTCCAACAAGTACAACTACATCTCTTGACAAGAATGAGAATGGTAAGAATGTTGATAAAAACAATATCAAGGTATGATTGGATCACCTCTTTACCTTACCGCTAGTAGACCCGATATAATGTTTAGTTTTTGTTTATATGCTAGATTTCAATCTAATTCTAAAGAGTCACACCTTAAAGCAGTGAAATTTTTTTTAGATATCTTAAAGATACTATAGATTATGATTTATATTATCTTAAGAATAACATATTTGATTTAATATCATATAGTGATGCTGATTTTAGCGGGGGCAAATCCGATAGGAAAAGTACAAGTTGTACATGTCACTTTTTAGGACATTCACTTGTATCTTGGTTTAGTAAAAAGTAAAATTTAGTATCACTATCAACAACTAAAATAGAATATATTGCTGCAAGTTTTGCATGTGCTCAAGTTCTATGGATGAAACAAACATTATCTGATTATGGTATAGTTTGTCCCACATCCTCCATAATGTGTGATAATACTAGTGCTAATAATTTATATAAAAATCCTATTCAACATTCATGTACAAAACACATTGATATTAGACATTATTTCTTATGTGATCATATGCTTAAAGGTGACATTTCATTAGATTTTGTATCTACCGATAAACAAATTGCAAATATATTAACAAAACTATTAAAAGAAGAAATTTATGTTGAATTAAGAAGGGAATTAGGTATATGTTCAATGGTAGATTTAAATTAATTTTTAAGATCAATACATATGTATACACAGCCTTAATAGTCGACTAATTAGGTTAGTAGTCGACTACATGCACACATTTTGCATATATGACATTCTGTTTATTACAGACTAGTCGACTAATAAGGGTAGTAGTCGACTAATCTAAAGTGAAAACAAATATACAGATTTCTATCGATTACAGACTAGTCGACTAATAGTGTTAGTAGTCGACTAATCAAAGTTCAACTCGATTTACAGAACTCTGTCAACTACAGAGTAGTCGACTAATTATCTTAGTAGTCGACTACTTAAATAGCAATTTTCACATGTACATGTTTTTTGAGCATATTGGATCCTTTACACACCAAACCCAAAACCCAATACCCCATTAAACTTAAGTCAAATTGATCTTAACCATTCATTTTTTACCGAATCAAACATATCCCTAAATCAACTTCTATTAAGATCAAATCATGTCCATACATTTGAATTCATGTTTTAATCTTAGCCATTGATTTTTCACAGAAGAAAACTACCCTAAATAAATAACTACCCACTCCCTCACTCTCCTAAAACCGACAGGAACCCTCTCCCCTCTTCAGGACCGAATCTAGGTTAGGGCATCTTCACTCCTTTTATTTTTTTCCCAAACTTTCTCTCAAGTTCCTTATTTTTTTCTTGAGTTTGTCAGCTTTTATAGTCGACTATAACCTTTATTAGCCGACTACTAACATCTTCTAGGGCAGTCTACTCTTTGGGTAAGTTCTTTCAACTTGATCTTTTCAAGTTCTTTTGAGTTATCATGTCTAGATCTATCAAGTTCTTTTGAGTTATCATGTCTAGATCTAAGAAAACTAAACAAACTCATTCCAACGTTTATGATGAAATTATTGTATACTTAAAAAATCCCAATTTGCTTGAAGAATTTAAGAATATCTCATCTTTTGAAGTTCTTCTAGGATATTTCATAAAATTTGATGATTTCATACCATACAACTTCAGTTCATATTTTAACAATGTTGGTTTGCTTGAGTTATTTTCATCAGAAAATAGAAAACCATGTTATCCTTTTTTAGTTCAACTCTTCTACACCAATATAGCTCGTGTTGAAACAATTAGGGGTTCTAAAAAATTATCTACACTTGTCAAGGGGATTGAGATTGAATTAACAGCTAAATCACTTGGAAAAATTTTCAGTATCCCTTACAAAGGTGTATCTCTTAATAGTATCAAAATGACGGATCAAAACTTGCTTTCAAATCACATCCTTCTCCCTGGTCAAGGAAAACCCTTAAATCATTCCAACAAACTTAGACCAATTCCTCGTTTTATTGCATAAATCCTAGCATATAACATGTTTCCAAAAACCGGGAGTTTTCATTTTATTTCTCTCGATTTAGCTAAAGCTCTATATGTTATAATGGGAAAAATCCATGTCAATTGGGTTAAAGTTTATTATGACAATCTTTTAGTTATACCAAGAGGATTTCTTCCTTATGGTGCATTTTTAACCAAAATTTTTGAAAATTTTCGTGTTGAACTTGACTCTGAAAACTCTGTGGTTCGTTCCATTGAATTCTTTGATTCCAATGCCCCCACTAGGATGAAGTTAACAAACTTTAAACTTCATGACCAAAATCTCTAAGATGAGCCTCACCCTCCTTAAGAACAAATCCCACAAGAAATTCCACAATCATCTCATTAAGCAGGCCCCTCCTCAAGTCACATACCACCTCCAATGCAAACCGATCCCTCATGCTTCTTAAATGCTCAATATAATACCCTATCTGCTTGTATACTTGAGTTAGAGACTGGACAACGAGCACTATATGCTCAGAATTCTTCCATTTTGAATAATCAAGAAGTGATAAACAAGAAGTTGGGTGACTTGGATATCAAGCTCAGTTCATATTTCCAAGGACATCCACCTCCTCCAGTCCCTTCATGTTAGAGGAGCGTGCATGCATTTCATGTAGTACTTTGATTATTTTCATGTTTATGTCAAAAACTATGTTATAAGTTGGTTTGTTTGTTTATGTCACAAACTATGTGGTAGTTGCTTAAGACTTATGTATTATGTCGTAAGTTGCTTTGTGTGTTTAAGACTATGTACCAATTTGTGTTAATGTTGCTATTATGTTTACTTTATGCTTAGTATGATTTATGCATTAGTTGAAAGTACCCTAATGCCGCTAGGAAGGAACCCTAGAGGGGGGTGAATAGGGTTTATGCTAATCTAATCCGATTTATGCCAAATTAAAAACTTATTAATAAATATATCCTAGCACAAGAGATATGAATAATATATGTGCAAGGATATATAAATAACACAAGGGTGAATCAAAATAGTGGATGAAATAAACAAGATGCAATAGGCGATATAAGCAATGAACACAAGTATAAATGAACGTCAATGCAACTCAAACACAAACAAATGATCACGGAGTTCGGACCTTCCGTCCTACGTCTCCGCTCCCCACTCCTGGGGAGAAATCCACTATCACACCGGGTTTTCAACGATCACCCGAAAACGCTTACACCACACAATATCGGTTTCAACGCTCACCGATCAACGTCTACAATCTCACAATGTAACTACACTAACTACCACCTCAAGTGTTGGTCCTCACGTATCGACTCCCTCAATTGCTCGGAATTATCACCTCTCACTAGGCAACCTACGCCACTCCTCTTGGTATCGACTGCGTCCTCACCACACACTCCTCTCGGTATACTAGTGTAATACAAGTGATCTCACAATGAAAGCTCACAACAACAAATTTGTTCTCTACAATAGATGAGAACTCAATGTAGCACAACTCAATGTTACAATCTCTCACAACCCCAAAAATACTATGTATGAAAATACTAAAAGCTCAAGTGGGTGTGTGTAATAATGAGATTCAATAAAAACAATCTAAACTCAATATAAAACTAGCATATGGAAATTAAGATCAAACATATAAAATAGCTAGATTGAGTTTAGGAAAACTTCTCTATATGATAACAAGAGATGGAGGGAGAAGAGTGAATGCTCAAACTGTAGAAGATGATCTCCTCAACTCTTGTGGAATTTAATCACAAAACCGAAACTCTTAAATTGCTTAAAAGCTTTTTAAACAAACACTAAACAAACACTTAAACCCTTGTTAAACTTGTTTTTTAAAACTTCTTGATTAGCTCTGAAATATGAGAGCAATGGGGTATTTATACCCACACAAAACTTCAGCAAAAACCCAAGTGAAATGACCAAAAACCCATAAGAAAACAAAACTGGAAAATAGCCGTTACTGTGTAACGGACACATTATGGGTCGACTCATAAAAATCATGGGTCGACTCATAGTTGACCGTTATAGGCCAAAAACAGCTTATGAGTCGACTTATAAAAATTCATGAGTCGACTCATCATGCATGGGTCGACTCATAAGGTCATGGGTCGACTCAGCAGAAACAAAACACATATTCCAGCGTAGTTCTTGAGTCGACTTATGACAGGCATGAGTCGACTCAACCTGTCGGGTCGACTCATGAACTTATGAGTCGACTCAGCAGAAAGAAAAGGAGAACTACGCAGCAGTTTGTGAGTCGACTCATCATTATACATGAGTCGACTCATAAACATGCACACAGAAAACCTGATTTTAAAAGTGCCTTTTAAAAATAACAAATAAATTCCAAAAATTATGAAACTTTGGGAAATCATTATAAACATGTTAATGAACATGTTACAAGAAGAATTTTTGGAATTGCACTTTCCAAAAGTGAAAAATCATTATTTTATAAAACTAGTCCAAAACATGAAAAGTAAACATACATGTTTTTGATATTTGACATAAACCATGTTTTGAAACTTTGTGAAATGATTTTATAGACTTGACAAAAAGTATAAAATGTTGTAATGAAGTCTATAACCTAGAAACACAATATTTTCATAAAATTGCATATTCTATGCAATATATTCAAAACACTAAATATGATTTCATTAAATATAAGCTTGTTAAGGATGAAATCATATATAGGCATATAAACATGAAACAAAATAGTATTTTCTAATTCTATTCATTTGTTTCATATATAAACTCGAAAACTATTAAACCAAAAACATATATGTATATATATAACTATATATATACAAAACAAAAATCAAAGCGTGTATGTGTGTATATGATTGAGCTTAAAGTAC
>BQKN01060692.1:3231-43231 GCA_022839385.1 Asparagus kiusianus | reverse complement strand
CAGGAAGGTGCGGCTGGATCACCTCCTTTTCAGGGAGAGCTAATGCTTATGCTTGTTGGGTATTTTGGTTTGACACTGCTTCACACCCAAAAAGAAGCGAGCTACGTCTGAGCTAAGCTTGGATATTGAAGTCTTCTTTCGTTTCTCGACGGTAGGCATTTTGCACGCAGCTATTGAAATAGCTGTTCTGGCTACAGTTTTTGATACCCCGCCCATTTCATAAAGTATTCGGCCTGGTTTAATAACGGTGCCTTGCTGAGTGAGACTGACGTAGTGCGAACGTCGAGTAGTGCTCGCATGGAGGCTCCAATCGAAAGGAAAGCAAGTAGATGGATGGCTTCGATCGGAAGAACTAAATGAATAGCAATGATTCATAGTGTTCATTAGTGCAACTCAAAATAAAGAATTATCTGTTGATGCGACTTCAACAATCGAAGCCTTAACTTAAGGTGTGACCCCTACAAACCCTTACTGTTGATTGAGGAGCGACTCTGATATCATTACAGGAAGAGGATAGTGATTCCCCGGATTGTGATAGTGGATATCTCCTCGAGGTGAGGAGCGGGGACATAGGTCGTGGGGACCGAACCTCGTAAACATATCGTGTGTTTGTGTTTTGTTTGTCTTATATTTTATTTGTGCATAGTCTTATTGTTCTTATTGTTCATATCTATCTCTTGCAAGAACATATTGTTCAACATAAGTTTAATTAGCTTTTAATTAGGATTAGATTAGCATAAGACCCTAATCACCCCCCCTCTAGGGTCTAACAAAAATATGTCAAGAAGCCTAGTAGTGAAATGACCGAGGATGAGAGGAACTTAGCTAATCTTAATATTAAGGCCATGAATACACAAATTTGTGGTCTTACCCCTAATAAATATAAGATAGTTTCTATGTGTGCAACCGCACACGAAATTTGGGAGAAGTTATGCATCACTCATGAAGGAACCCCCAAGTTAAGGAGTCCAAGATTAGTGGACTCATGCATGATTATGAACTTTTTAAAATGCTTCCAAATGAATCTATCGATTCTATGTTTTCTCGGTTCACTAACATCATAAATGAATTACATGGTCTTGACAAGGTTTTGGAGAATCAATAGATGAATTACAAGATTCTTCGTTCTTTGACACCAGTTTGGGAACCTAAAGCCATGACCATTGAAGAAGCCCATGACCTCTCAACTCTCACTCTTGATGGACTTATTAGCAAGCTCAAGGTCCATGAAAAAAAGATCAAGGAGAAGGAAGAAGCAACCCCAAAAGCAACCAAGGAGCCACCCCAAAAATCAAAGTCTATTCCACTTAAGAGAGTAATTGATGATTCATCCTCCTCGGATAGTGAAGTTGATGTCTCTAGAGAAGTGGCACACCTCTCTAGAAGGATATTAAAATTAATCAAAATGAATAATAATTTTAAGAATCGATCTAACAATGAATTTCCTTCTAGTATAGGTAAATGCTTCGAATGCAATGAACCGGGACACTTAGCCATGGATTGTCCTAACCTTAAGAGAAGTATTTGAAGTACAAGAAGAAAAAGGCTATGTATGCCAGTTGGGATGAATCTGAACCAAGCGATTTGGATAGCGATGATGAGGGCGTCAAGATTACTCTTCATGACCCAAATATTTGTTTTATGGCCCATGAAGATGAGGTACAATCTGAAATTGAAAGTAAATCTCTTTATATGCAATGTGAACTAGAAGCGGCGTTAGAAGAATTAAATTTTGAATTTTAAAGATTAGCAAAAGAATATTCTTCATTCAAAAAATTACATGTTTACTGTGACTCTAAGTTTGAGCAACTACAATCCTCTCTTGTTCTAAAAGATGAAATGATAGGAGATCTAGACTTTGAAAACAAACAACTCAGATCTAAAATTGAGAGACTAGAAATTGAAAATGATAGAATTAAATCTAATTATGCTTACTCTAGTCATCATCATGTTGATAGAAAATGGTATCATCAATCTCATGCTCCTACATACAAGAAAAGGTTTTTGTGTTCATATTATATGAAATATGGTCATATCTCCACTCATTGTAGGATAAAAAATAACATTGATTATTATGAGTTAATATGGGTACCTAAGGGCACAAAAAATACTAACATTCAAGGACCCAAAGTTTGGATACCTAAAGGTTCTACAACTTATTCAAATAACGTCTCACACAAGACGTAAAGAGTTGTGGTACCTTGATAGTGATTGCTCACATCACATGACTAACAAAAAGGAATTATTCGCAACCCTATCAAGGATTGAAGGAGATAATGTCTCCTTTGGTAGTGATGGTAAGAAAGGTAAAATTGTAGATATTGGCAATATCGGTAAGATATCTTCTTCCATAATTAAGGATGTTATTTTGTTAAAGGACTAAATCATAATCTTCTTAGTATTAGTCAATTACGTGACAAAGAATTTGATATTTCTTTTAAACCGGATAAATGTATTGTTAGTATGAATGATAAAATAATGTTTGTTGCTTTTAGAAGATCTAATATTTATATTTATTAGATGCATGAGCTAATAAATCAAGATGTGAAGTGTCTTGCCGTGGTAGATAAAGATCCTTGGATTTGGCACAAGATACTTGGACATGCTAACATGGAGTTAATATCTAAGCTATCTAAGAAAAATCTAGTAAGAGGGCTACCAAATCTAAACTTTGTTAATGATTCTATTTGTGAAGATTGTGTTAAAGGTAAACAAACCAAGAACATCTTCAAATCCATAAATAAGGTATCTACTTCTAAACCTTTGCAATTATTACATCTTGATCTTTTTGGTCCTATGCGTGTTGCCTTTCTAGGAGGTAAACATTATGTATTTGTTATCACTGATGATTTTTCGCGTTATATATGGGTAATCTTTCTTGCAAATAAAGATGAATGTTTTGAAGAATTTTCTAATTTTGTAAAAATAATTGAAAATAAAAAGGTTTTGAAAATTGTTAAAATTAGAAGCAATCATGGAGGAGAATTTCAAAATAAATTTTTTGATGATTTTTGTGCTTATCGTGGTATAACTCATATGTTTTTTGCTCCTAAAACACCACAATAAAATAGTGTTGTTAAACGGAAAAATCGCACCATAAAAAAGATGACATGTACAATGAAAAGTGCTTTAGATTTACCTAAGTATTTTTTGGCAGAAGCCATGCATATGGCTTGTCATGTTTTAAATCGTGTTTTAATTAGACCTAAATTTAAGAAAACTCCTTATGAACTCTTTTTTGGTAAAACCCTATATATTGGATATTTTCATATTTTTGGTTATAAATGTTTTATCTTAAATACTAAAGACCACCATGATAAGTTTGATTCAAAAATTAATACTGGTATATTTTTGGGATATGCATCTAGAAGTAAGGTTTATAGGGTCTTCAACAAACGAACACTTGTGGTTGAAGAGTCTATAAACATTACTTTTGATGAGACTAATATTGGTTTGCAAGATAACTTTCCTAGGGATGATGATGATATTGAGTGAGGATTGGAGGTCTTGCACCATTTTTTGGAGCTGTGTTGCGCCATTTTGAGATGCCTTCACGGAGTTTTGAGCCGCTTGATGTTACATGTATAGTCATGAATATGTTGTGTTACACATTTGAAAATCCCAAAGGGATTATGATAAATTTTGATTTGATCATATTTGAGTTAGATATCGTTCATATACATGTTGGATGTCGTTGATGAGCACAACTCAGTACTATATGGGATAGTGCGTCGACATACTAGATATACATGGTTTATACATGAGATAACTATCGTTGAATATATGCAACCAAGACAAATACAATCATAACTAGATTAGCACAAATAAGATAACTTGGATCTTTAACTCAAGACGATTAGTCCTTAAATCAAAGAGCACTAATCTCTAATACTAATTATTAGACCCTAGAGGGGGGGTGATTAGGGTCTTATGCTAATCTAATCTGATTTTATACTAATTAAAATTAATTAATATGTTATCCTAGCAAGTATAAAATACAACAATATATATGAGCTAGGATGAGCAATATGAACTAAGGGGTATATCCTAGCAATGAGATATACTATGAATTATATGAAAGGACATACAAACTAACACAAGGGTGAAATAAACAATCTACCAAAGTGATAGGGCAATATGAAGTGCAAAACACAAAGGCAATATAAGATATGAATATAAGAATAAGAACGCCAATGCAATCACAAACAAAACAATATGATTATGGAGTTCGGTCTAACCACTTGACCTACGTCTCCGCTCCTCACCTTGAGGAGATCTCCACTATCACAATCGGGTTTTCTACGTTCACCCGAATAACGTTTACACCACACAATATAGTTTTCTAGTTTATCGAAAACTCTACAACTAACACACTCTTGTATCCCACTCTACACCCTCTCAAGTGTTGAACTAGACGTGTCTCCCTCAAGTGCTCGGATACAACCTCCCCCTAGGTTCATCAACCGACGTTACTCCTCTTAGGACGATCCCCGACTCTCGCCCCACACTTCTCTCGGTGTACAAGTGTATTACAAAGTAAATCTCACAATAAACACAATACAAAGTGTTTGTTCTCTACAATGGAATGAGAACGAATTATAAGCTCATTCTCTAAGTTACACAACCCCACAACCTAATTTTACTATGAATGTAAATACAATAAGCTCAATAGTTGTGTGTGTGTGAACAAAGAGAAAATAAAATTAACTAAACTTAATATGAACACTAGCTTAATAAAATGATAATCAAACAATATAAAATATAAAGCTAGATTGAGTTTAGAAAACTTCTCAATAGATCAAGAGTGGAAGGAGAAGAGTTGGATACTCAAACACCAATAGATGATCTCCTCAAGCTCTTGTGAAATTAATTTCACAAATTCAAACTTCCAAATGTTTAAAAGCTTCTTAAACAAAATTAAACCAAACTTAAACCCTTGTTTAAAACTCTTTAAACTTGTTTTAAAAGCTGGTTGTGGAAAATAGTTATGACAAAGGGGTATATATAGGGTAGAAGAAAATAACCCAAAAAATCATAAAAACCCACTAAAAAACCAAAAAATAGAAGTTAACATTACTGTTCAATGGGTGGTGCTACAGTAAAGGTGGTCGACCGTGCTACAGTGCGGTCGACCGTGCTACAGTGTGGTCGACCGCACTGTTCACGGACAGTTTCTGTTTTTGACAAATTCTAGAATTTTGTGTATCTAACTTTGTAAAATTAATTAAAAATAGTAAATCAACTTCAAAAATCATAAAATGTTGAGAGAAGGTTTTAGACATGTAGATAAACATGTTAGAGAAAGAATTTATAAAATATCACTTTCCAGTTGAGAGAAATAAATGTTTCAACACAGATATACAGTTTCTGAAAAAACTGCAGAAAATACAGTTTTGTAAATTCAATTGAAAATAATAAAACAACTCCAAAAATAGTAAAACTTGGGAAAATGTTTGTATATATGATGATAAACATGTAAACGAAGAAATTTTTCAAATCATATTTCCCAATTGTGAAAACGCATCAGTTTTGTAAAAACATGCACGAACATATGCACAAACATGAGCTAATTAAAAACTTGATTTTGTAAATTCAAATAAACATAACAAATTAATTCCAAAAAATATAAAACTTTAGGAAACATTTATTAACATGAAATTGAATATGTTAGAAAAAGAATTTCTCAAATTAAATTTCTCATTTGTGAAAACTCATGTATTTTGCAAGTGTATTCAAAACATGAAAATGTGATATACATGAAATTTGATGTCTTGACATAAACAATATTTTAAAACCCTATGAAATGATTTTATAGACTTAATAAAATATGTATACAATGATTGTTAAGTGCATAAACCAAAACTTGTGTATATATATATATATAACTATATATATAAAAACCAAATACGTGTGTGTATATATGATTGAGCTTAAAGTACGAACACACATAATATAAAACCTAAACTAAATATACCCAAGCTTGATTGATCTTCGATGTAGCTCAACTTAGTACTCTTGCAGAAGAAGCTTGAACCTGTATCTTTAACTTGAATATACATTGCTTCACTGCACTATTCCGCCAACCTCCATTGGATATGATCGTGAATACGCAATTCCATCCATCCTCCAACTCGTTGTTTGCCTAGAATAAATACGAAAACACGAACACTAGACAAACAATATTAGAAATAAATTGTTTGTTAAACATCATCAAAATAAGAAGGTTAACAGGTAGACTATGCTTAATAGATAGACCCTTCACTCCATCTAGCAGCCCTTCCCCTGAAGGCGGATGGAGGTAATCTTGCTGTAGCGCTCTGACGCTCTTGTTATTATTCGTTTTCTTTTAAATTACTTTTTAGGTAGTTCGGAGGTTTGGAGAGCCGCAGGGTGACAGAGTTCTGGCATAGTCGTCATCGCGTATTTTTACTTGTAGAGACTCCACTGTAGTTTTGAGTTTTATTCAAACATTAGAGTTTCATATTCATATTGTAAAGGCAGTGTGCCTTAGTACAATTTTTAGTTGATTCATGTTAAGACATTTTCATTATTCAGATATCAGATGTATTATAGTTGAGACACGATTCTTTTTATTTATGAGATATCTCTTCTATATCATGTCTATTACATTTATTCCCTTTATTTTGCCTGTTTTGCACATGCACTTCTATTTGGTTCCACTAGAGGATATTGTTGTGATTGGTGAAACGTGTTTATGCACAGTGTTGGTGCACGGCAGGTTTGACATCTTTGGTTTTACCTTGGATTGCAGCCTTGTGTGAACCCAAGGGCGTCACAGTTAGTATTAGAGTTCTAGTCCATCATCCTAGGATCATTCTTATGTCGAGTCGTGGAGCTAGGATAGAGTTTCCCAGGAATCATGTATAGAGTCCGATATAGGAATTCTTAGAATGAGTGAGGACGTTATATACATATATTCGAAGATTTATATATATATATATATATATATATATATGGTGACAACTAACTTACTTTGATTGAAAAGTAAATGCATGAATGATAAATGATACGATTTTTTCTATTGGTATATGTTATGTTATTTATTATTGGGATCTCACTTACTGTGTCAAATAAGCTCTCCTCTTAGTATTTTAAACATTAGAACGAGGACGTGGTCGAGGTAAATCTTGTACCCCGAGAGCTAGGCAAGTAGAACCCTAGCCGCAGCAGGCTCCATAGTATCTGATCGACTTGGTAACACCGATTACATAAGTAGAGACTAGCAACACTCGAGGAGTGAGTAACAAGTAAGATTTTACTCTCTAAAGTTCCACCACCAGTTATACCAACCGTACCTATTGAAGAGGTAATGCCGAAGGTCTCACCATCGCTACATCCAGCTATTAATAGAGTCGTAGAGCCGGAAGCTTAGCTCATAAGATTGAGGAAGATATTAGAAGTTAGGAGCACAAAAATTTTAGGGCACATCAGATTCAGTTACAACCTATAAATAGAGGAAATATATGGGAAATACTTTTAGAATTACTTAATGTTGACTTAGTACATAGGCGGAGATTAGTTATATTCAGCTTAAAGGATGACGCCTGAGGATAGCACCGATTTTAATTATGTTGGAGCAGCGAATGTCAATTTCATAGAAGGATTTCATCTACTATTTCGAAAAGCAGCTAGACCTAATCCGATTGGAGCAGGAAGACATACTAAGAGTTAATTTTAGAAGCAGAATTGTTTGGAGACCAGGGTAAGGACAATAAACCTTTTTGCAAGACCGGGAGGAACCAGCAATGGGGTAAGGATTTTTATCACCACCAGTAGATCAGTGGTCAGGGTCAACAGTCGCAGGGCCACGGTTACGGTCAGTAGCAGAAGATCAAGGCACCACCTGTCATTTCGAGGATAGAGGGACCAGCAGGCTAGATTCGCGCTATTCAGGAAATTCCTAAGGGATAGATAGTCCCATAAATTCTACCTCCAGTAACATAGCAGTCACCAGCCACCGGTAGAGTTTATGCAATCGTACCGCATGATCATGGTTTGAGCGGAGCTTTCTTAGTGATTATTCTTTTCCAGCTCGGATCTTGTTTGATTCAGAAGCTTCTCATTCTTTATCTCTCATACATTCATGGATAGGTTTTAGCTAGTTGCACATCCTTTAGATGTATCGTTATTCGTTTCTACTCCTTTAGGGGAGGTGTCCCTATTAGGGAGTGGCCATAGGAGATGTGTCATCAGTCTAGACGAGTCCGAATTTATCATAGATCTAATCATTTTGCAGATGTTGGTGTTCGACGTCATTCTCGGTATGGATTGGCTATCATCCTATCACATTTTATGTTAGTATGGACTATTTTGCTAAAACAATCAATTTGCAAGCATCCAATGGGTCTGAGTTGATAGTAGCGATCTCACAGGGCAACCAGTTTGTGGAGTTATTTCTTGCATACATCGAGGAGGTGATGATACAGGATCGTGGTGCCGATTTGAGTGATACATGAGTGGTCTCAGAGTACCAGGATGTCTTTCAGGACATACCAGGTTTACCTCCAGTGAGAGAGGTCGAGTTTTTTTTGTATCGAGTTGCAGCTATGTATGACACTAATATCCCGAGCACCCTATCGTATGATACCTGCTAAGATGAGGGAGCTACAGACCCAGTTAGATGAGTTATTATCTCAGGATTTTATTTGTCGGGGTTATTCTCCATGGGGAGCGCCAGTCCTTTTCGTGAAGAAGGACTATAGTATGCGCCTAAGTATAAATTTTCGTGAGTTGAATAAGATCACTATCTGGAACAGTTACCCATTACTAAGGATTGATGACTTGTTTGACTAGCTGCAGGGAGTGCATCATTTCTCTAAGATTGATCTTTGTTCTGGCTATCATTAGTTGCGGAATCGGGAGATGGATATTCCCAAGACCATCTTTCTGACTCGATATCGGTCTTTCGAATTCCTTGTCATACCATTTGGTCTGACCAATGCACCCGTGGTATTCATGGATTTGATGAATCGGGTTTTACGTCCATGCTTGGACTAGTTCGTGATCGTCTTTATTGATGACATCCCTATATATTTGAGATCGGAGGTAGAGCACGAGCAGCATCTCGGTTTGGCATTATAGACATTGCGGGAGCATCAGCTATACGCCAAGTTTAGCAAGTGTGAGTTTTGGCTTTCTGAAGTTAGATTTTTGGGCCATGTTATTAGCCATGAGGGTATTGCAATAGACCTAGCTAAGATGGAGGCCGTACTAGATTAGGAGCCGTTGAAGACGGTTACAGAGATTCGTAGTTTCCTGGGATTAGGAGGCTATTATAGGAAGTTCATTCAGGACTTCTTGAAGATTTGTGATACTGCTTACACGTTTTACAAAGAAGGGTGTACAGTTTGTTTGGGGCACAAAGTGCTAGGAGGCCTTTAAGACTTTGAAGACTAAGTTTTCAAGCAGTGATAAGACCTTTGTCGTCTACACAAATGCACCATTATCGGGTCTAGGGGTATTTTGATACAGACCCGGAGAGTAGTAGAATACATTTAATGATAGTTAAGGACGCATGAGCAGAACTATCCCACGCACGACTTGGAGCTAACAGCAGTGGTCTTCGCACTGAAAACATGGAGACATTACTCGTATGGAACGCAATTCGAGATATTTTTCGGATCACCCGAGCTCAAAATATCTTTTTCTCAGAAGGAACTAAATCAAAGACAGTGACGATGGGATGAGTTTATTAATGGTTATGAGTTTGCGATTCAGTATCATCCGGGGAAGGCAAACATTATGGCAGACACGTTGAGCAGGAAGCGTCGATATCAGATATCAACTTTGAGATTCTCGTTGTACCGAGATCTTTGCACCCTCAGCTAGTTTGATTTTAGACCGGAGACTTATGTGAGGATATTCATCTGGGAGAAAGTGAGATTACATAGAGTTCCAGAGAATATTGTATCAAACTGAGGCTCAGTTTTCACTTCGCACTTTTGGAGGAGCTTCCAGAATTCTTTCGGTAGCCAGTTATCGTATTCTTGTGGTTTTCACCCACAAACAGATGGACAAATGGAGAGAGTCAATTAAGGGTTGGAGGATATGTTTCGGGCTTGTGTTATAGATTTCCAGGGTAGTTGGGAGGACCACATCCCATTGATTGAATTCGCTTATAACAACAGTTATCAAGTAACAATTGGTATGGCACCATATGAGGCATTGTACGGGAGGCCTTGTAGATCGCCTAGTTGCTGGGCAGAACCAGAGGGCAACCTATTGCTTAGACCAGAGTTAGTAAGACAGACTATAGAAAAAGTAGCAATAATTCGGGAGCGCATTTTTTAGCTCAGAGTTGTCAGAAGAGTTATGCAGATCAGAAACGATGACCATTGGATTTCCAGGTTGGGGATTATGTATTATTGAAAATATCACCAATGAAGGGGGTTCAATGATTTGGTAGATGGGGGAAGCTTTTCCTGAGGTATATTGGTCCATTCAGGAGAGTGGAGCACTTTGGAGCCATTTCATATCGGCTAGATCTTGCAGCATCGATGTTGAGTATACACGATATCTTCAATGTTTCGATACTTAAGAAGCATCTACGTGATGAGGAGCAGCAGCGAGTGTTAGACATGCTAGAGGTTGAGATTCTTGATGATATAACTATTATTGTAATTCTTATGTGTATTCCTGCCAAGGAGGACAAGAGACTTAGAAACAAAGTGATACATTTAGTTAAAGTTCAATGGAATCAGAAAGGAGCTGAGGAAGTTTCTTGGGACGCGATGAGGATATGCATCGTGACGACTTGCACCTATTTGAGCAAGTAAATTATTTTGATATGATTTGTCTTTGTTTATGATTATCTATATGCTCATATCTATACTTAACGCTAGAATGGTGGTATTAGCACTTAGCTTCTAATTATTCGGAACATATGGTATATATATGGAGGGTTCCTTGTTTGGATTTTTTACCCGACGTACTTTTTCCGCTTAGTTAGGGGTTAAGTGGGAGTATTTGCATTCTAGATAGTTAAGTACAGATATCGAGGAAGATTCTTGGGAGCACGAAGATGTTATGCATCATGACTACCTACACCTGTTTGAACAGATAAGTTGATTGATTTGGATTGGTGTTCATGATTACCCATTTAGTTATATTTATATTTAACGCTAGAATAAGGTGTTAACACTTAACATCTAATCATTCGGAACATATGGTATATATATGGGGGGTTCCTTGTTTGGATTTTTTGCCCGACGTACTAGTTCCGTTTAGTCAGGGGTTAAATAAGAATATTCGTATTCTAGAGTGTTAAGTCTAGATATTTCAATGTTTTATATCTAAAGTTTTATGGTAATATATTATTAACCTCTAAGATACGTTTGCGGAATTTCGGGGACGAAATTCTTTTAAGGGGGAAGAATGTAAAACACTAAAAATTTAAATATTTTGTAATAAATAATAAATATATTATATTCTAAAAAAATAATATTTATTAATATTTAAGTATACTAGGAATTGATTTGAGATCAATCTAATGTATATATGTGAATATAGAAGTGATATCATGCACACGTGCACGGGCCGGAATCTGGGAAAAACGACTAGTTAAAAGTATATTCATTTTGAATCATTTGAAATATAGAAAAACTTAAAAGACCAAAACCGTAGGTCTCTTCAAGAGCTTTCCAAAAAATCTTATATCACCTCATTCTGAGGTCGAACGTGAACGTTATGGCCAAAGTACCAACGGTTGTTTTCCTAGTCGGACTAGGTTTCCTGGTTCGGGTCAAACATGTTTGTTTCGGGTTTGCCTCTATAAATACCTATGTTTTTCATGAAAATTCCTCTCTTTTATCATATCTATGAACCCTAGAAGCCACTCTCTCCCCTTAAAAACCCTAGATATTTTTTTATGAATTTTAAGAGCTTTGTAGAGCACAATACCGACACGAGGGCGAGATCTTCGACGTGTGACAAGGGAGAACAGGTTGTTTATGCTTGTAGATTGCTTGCTATTTATCTCAGAGGCTTAGAACGACATTTGAGGCAAGATTATCTTCATCCAAACCCATCCCCATAGTTAAATAACTAGTGTAGATGATTAATATGATGTCGAATATGTGTTTTCATGCTTTAATTTTAACGTGAGGTGTTAAAAGTCATTTTTTATAGTAAATATTAAATCAATGCTATATTAGTAATCTTTTTTTATTGTTTTTATTGTTTATGATAGTATCATGATCATGATCGTTTATTCATAAATTTTTTTATATATGAGAAATTTAAGTGATGTACTAAATATATATTTTCTGCAGAAAACTGTAGCACTTGTATAATCTTTAACTAATATTTTAAGATAGAAAACAAATTTCAAATTTAACCAAATTAGTTCCAAATGAAAGATATATGTATCTAATATCTAAAACAGAAAACCATTCTTAAAAAGAATTTGTATAGAGAAAGATATGTTATGTTTACTAACAATATGTCCTGTAGAAAAACTACTGCACATGTATAATGTTTAACTGGAGATTTGGGATAACAAATGAACTCCAAACTAAACCAACCTTATGCCATTTGAAAGATGTGTGAATATAGTTTTCCAAACAGAAAACCATTTGTAAAAATAATGTTTCTAGAGAAAGATATGCTCGTTTTACTAACAGAAGTCCCGTCTATTTTCCTGCTCGTTTTGTGGAGCTGTGTTGCATCATTTTAAGATGCGTTCACGGAGTTTTGAGCCGCTTGATATTACACGTATAGTCATGAATATATTGTGTACACATTTGAGAATCCCAAGGGGATTATAATAAATTTTGATATGATCATATTTGAATTAGATATCGTTCATATACATGTTGGATATCGTTGATGAGCACAGCTCAGTACTATATGGAATAGTGCGTCGACATACCAGATATACACGGTTTATACATGAGGTAACTATCGTTGATGAGCACAACTTAATACTATATAGGATAGTGCATTGACATACCAGAGATACAAAGATTTATATGAGGTGGATATCGTTGATGAGCTTAGTTCAGTACTACATGAGGTAGTACGTCGATATTCCACATGTACAGGCCATTGAGTCGGATTTTAGGAGGCTTGATCTAGCCATCCGTCCTACACTAGGGTGCGATGAGGCTCGTGAGCCGTATTTCTAGGATGCCTATTTGGTAGTCCGTCCCGCACTCATGTTACGCACTGAGATTGCGATGAGACTAATGAGCCGTGTACACAGTTCAGGATACCTGTAGGATAGTCTGTTGCACTGAGACAATTACTTGATAGTGGAAGATATGTTGCTTTTGATAGTATACAAAATTATGTGTTGGTATTTTATTCTATCTCCCCAGTGATAGTGGAAGATATTATAAATACGATGTGTTGATGTCTTATTTCTTTTACTACATTCTTTATTTTATTAGTTGGAATCAATAATTAGAGATTCACAACTTGAGACATATGGTATATATATGAGGGTTTTCTTGTTTGGATTATTTGGCTCGATGTACTAGTCTCATGTTATGGATTTCTAATTGTTGGTTTCATTAGATTGTCTTTTCTTAGTTCGGTATTAATATTTAGATATCTACAATTTGAGACATATGGTATATATATGAGGATTTCCTTGTTTGGATTATTTCGCTCGATGTACTACATCTCGTGTTGTAGGTTTCTAAATGTTAATCCCACTTAGATACAGGAAAAATGAATCTAAGTAGACTATGCTTAATAGATAGAGCCTTCACTCCATCTAGCAACCCTTCCCCTAGGGGCTGATGAAAGTAATCTTGTTGTAGCGCTCTGACACTCTTGTTGTTGTTCTTTTTCTTTTAAATTACTTTTCAGATAGTTTGTTGTTTCGGAGAGCCGCAGGGTGACAGAGTTCTGGCATAGTCGCCATCGCGTATTTTTACTTGTAGAGACTCAACTGTAATTTTGAGTTTCATTCAGATATTAGAGTTTCATATTCATATTGTAAAGACAGTGTGCCTTAGTACGATTTTTAGTTGATTCATGTTGAGATATTTTCATTATTCAGATATCAGATGTATTATAGTTAAGACATGATTCTTTTTATTTATGGGATATCTCTTCTATATCATGTTTATTATATTTATTCCCTTTATTTTACTTGTTTTGTACCTGTACTTTTATTTGGTTCCACTAGAGGATATTGCTGTGATTAGTAAAACGTGCTTATGCACAATATGGGTGCATAGCAGGTTTGACATCTCTGGTTTCACCTTTGGACTGCAGCCTTGTGTGAACCCAGGGGTGTCACATAAACAATTTTAAAAGAAATAATGTTTGGAAATTAGTTCCTAGACCTAATAATGTTCATGTTATTAGAACTAAATTGGTTTTTTGAAACAAACATGATGAACATGACATAGTGACTAGAAATAAAGCTCGTTTAGTTGTCCAAAGTTACAATTAAGAGGAGGGCATAGATTATGATGAAATTTTTGCACCGGTTGCAAGATAGGAATCAATTAGGATATTTTTAGCCTTTTCTAGTTTTAAAGATTTTAAATTATTTCAAATGGATGTTAAAAGTATTTTTTTAAATGGTTTTATAGAGGAGGAAGTATATGTTGAGCAACCCCCTAGGTTTTATGGATCATTCATTTCCTGATCATGTTTACCAAGTTTAAAAAGCTTTATATAGGTTAAAACAAGCTCCTAAAGCTTGGAATGCTCGCCTCTCTAGTTTTCTTCTTGAAAATATTTTTTCTAAAGGAAAAAATAAATTGACAACACACTTTTTGTTAGAAAATAGAAAAATAATTTTCTTTTAGTTCAATTTTATATTGATAATATTATTTTTTGTGCCACTAATGAATCTTTGTGCAAAGATATTCCAAAAGTTGTGCAAGACCAATTTGAGACGAGCATGATGGGAGAGCTCACTTTTTTTCTCAGTCTCCAAGTCAAGCAATCTAAGGATGGGATCTTTGTTTCTCAAAGCACGTATGCAAGAGAACTGGTAAAAAAATTCGGATTAGAGAGCTCCAAGCATGCTCTAACTCCCATGAGTACAAGTATCAAGCTTAATGCGGCTGATAGTGTTGAGGAGGTAGACCAAAAGCTTTATCGAGGTATGATAGGTAGTCTCTTTACCTTACCGCTAGTAGACCAGATATCATATTTAGTGTATGTGCATGTGCACGTTTTCAAGCTTCTTCCAAAAGTCTCGTTTGATTACGGTTAAAAGAATTATCAAATATGTTAATGGCACAATTGATCTTGGTTTATTTTATCCTAAAGGCACTTCTTTTGATCTTTATGAATTTTGTGATGCCAACTTAAACGGATTTAAGGTAGATTGCAAGAGTACGAGTGGTACATGTTAATTTTTGGATAACTCTCTCAAGAAAATTTGTACTAAATACATGCAAAATACGCAACGAAAGACTATATATATAATAATACTAAGCATGTAGAGAGAATAAAAAAATAAAATAGGATCATCCTAATTGAATCTAACATGATCCCTATATTAAAGAAAACATACAAGAGTTAGAAAGTTAAACTTTCGAAGCGTGATTCGATGGAAGATCGAACAACCCCTAGCTCTTGCTCCTTGTAGTAGTAAACCTCTTCATAGTGGATCTCCAAGTCTTCAAGTAAGCTTGATAAAATCGGAGTCTTCTTGAGACACAAGGCAAGATATCCACCCCGGGGTACTTTAAAATCGTACTACTTCCTCTTACTCAAAGATTGCTAGAGTTTAGTAAGAGGTAGATCTCTCTTCTTTTCTTTTATGAAAAGCAACTATGAATAAACCATTTATTTCATTTTTCCATTAACCATAAAAGAAGAAAGAGAGCTCATATTTATAGAGGAAGAATATGTCATGACATGAATGACTCATTCCATGAGTCATCAAAACAATGATTCTCTCATGAGTCATGCAATGACTCATCTCATGAGTCGTGCAATGAATCATGAAGAATTAAAACTATGTGCTAAAACCATGTTCCCAAACCATACCACCTTAATGACTTATCTTATGACTCATTAATCAAGGTATAATGAAGTGTGTATTTCATAAATGAAAATACCACATCAATACAGTATTTCATAAATACGATATTTTATAACTTTAATAAGTCATCATATGACCAAAAATGTTAATGAGTTGACCAAAAGTCAACTGTTGACAGAAAAGTCAACTAGTTGACTAAAAGTTAACTTTATGGGAAAAATACTGGAATTCATTTCCTAAGCACATAGCATTCTTATTTTACCGATTACATAATCGTTTATGTGTATCCGGTAAAATCAAATATGCGTATTAATCATATGCATCACTCTATAAATAATGTTTCATAGGATTTAAGTACGTACTTGGTGTGACTCTAGGGCCCAACTTAAGAACTCGGCAGTGGATGATATCCACAAGTACAACAGAGGTGCTAGCTACACATGAAGACTACCCTGGTATAAGTTATGATAAATGTCTGTAAGATGCTAACATAATTTTATCAGGATCACTCAGTGATAATATTGTACAGTCCGGTCTCTTTGTCAAACTATCGAGCCTAGGGTATGGAAAACTGTCAAATCCTAATAGCTCGATTAGTGTTTGTTGATATTAAACTCATAACCTATAAGATCAAACTGACACTCAGTTTGTCTTATTTACCTCGGCCAAGGGTTTCTTGACTATAGTTATATCAAACAATCTTATGACATCACCCCTTATACTGGGAGTGACGAATCCCATCTTGGCATCTCAATATCTACTTATGTCACGAGATGCACCCAACAAGAACCGTTATGCATAACTCAATGAGAACAGTGGTTAGGTAAAAGTCTAAGTACACTTATACTGACATGTAAGATATTACACTCATGTCTCAGGTCAAGAGACTACTATGTACTATATCTCTTGAGAACTTCTATTTGACAGTTAAGTATAATTAACAACTAGATATTCTCAGTGAGTCATTCAGTCAACTCATTCACTAATGAGTCACATGTATACTACATCTTGATGTCTCACATCAATGATCTAAGAGATGGATCATCATCCTACTAAAGGAGAAATAGAGTATACACTAGTCTTCCCAAAGTGATGATGTCCCATTTTAACACTTCATCGACTAGGAACATTTTAGAATATACGTTAGCGAAAAATCAGATCTCTTCATTATGATCATATCCGAAATGTCTGATAGTCTAGTATCATTCTAAGGATATTATCTGTATTAAAATATCAGATAAATCTAACCAAAATAGCATACTATCATTTTGAACAATGATGTTATGTTCATATAGGTCCTGTTATAATATACAATTATTGTCTGCAGGGTAACTATATCTAACAAACTCCCACTTGCACTAAGGCCAATCATTGTAGTATCTAATACCCAATAGCTCAACAAGTTTTTCAAATTGTGTATGAGCAATTGCCTTTGTGAATGGATTTGCTATATTATCTTTTGTGTCAACTCTTTCAATCTTGATCTCTTGGCAATCAACTATCTCCTTGATCAAGTGATACTTCCTCAGAATGTGTCTGGACTTATGGTGAGACCGGGGTTCCTTTGTTAGAGCTATTGCAGCATTACTATCACAGTATAAAGGTATTGGATCTTTAATAGTGGGAATAACTTCTAGCTCTGAAAGGAACTTTCTCATCCAGACGGCTTCTTTGGCTGCAACATTTGCCGCAATGTATTCGGCTTCCATAGTAGAGTCTGCTACTGTGTCCTGCTTAGAACTTTTCCAGCTAACAGCCCCTCTATTAAGGATAAAAACATATCCTGAAACAGATTTACTATCATCGACATCGCTCTAAAAGCTAGAGTCGGAAAAAGCCTCCATTTGGAGGTCACTTTTACTGTATATCAAAAATAACTCTTTAGTCCTTTTCAGGTACTTAATTATATTTTTGACCACTTTCTAGTGCTCTTCTCTATGATTAGATTGGTATCTACTTACCAAACTGAGTGAAAGCAATATCCGGTCTAGTATATAATATGGCATACATGATCGATCATACTGTCGAGGCATAAGGAATTAGACTCATGTGTTTCCTCTCTTCATCAGTTTGGAGAGACATCTTTTTAGAGAGCGAGATTCCAGGATATGTAGGTACAAAACCTTTCTTGGAATTTTCCATGCTAAACCGCTTTAGCCTTTGCCAATGTATCTTGAATGGGATAATCCTAATATCCTTTTAGATCTATCTCTATAGATCTAAATACCCAGTATACAGGATGCTTCACCCAAATCTTTCATGGAAAATATTTTTGATAGCCAAATTTTAATTATTTGTAAAGACGGTATGTCATTACCGATTAAGAGTATATCGTCTACATACAAAATAAGAAATGATACTATACTCACAATTATCCTTTAATACATACAAGGTTCATCTGGATTTTTGATGAAACCAAACTCTTTGATAGCATCATCAAAATAGATGTTCCATCTCCGCGATGCTTGCTTCAGTTCATAAATGACTTTAAACAACCTACATGTTTTTCCACTACTCCCACTGACTACAAATCCTTCTGGTTGAGACATATATATGCACTCTTCTAAATCACCATTTAGAAATGCAGTTTTGACGTCTATTTGCCAGATCTCGTAGTCATAGTGAGCAGCTATAACAAGTAGGATCCGAATAGACTTTAGCATAGCCACTGGAGAAAAGGTTTCATCATAGTCCAAACCAGGTCTTTGACGAAAACCTTTAGCTACCAGTCTAGCTTTAAAAGTCTTTACTTTTCTATCTACACCCAACTTTTTCTTAAACAATCATTTTCAACCTATAGGTATCACCCATGTAGGAGCATTGTCTAAGATCCATACTTTATTGGTGTACAGAGAGTCTATTTCAGATTTCATTACATCATGCCAAGCAACAGAGTCCCTACTCTGAGATGCTTGCTGATAACTCAAAGGTTCGTCATCATCTATGATGTGATCTAACATGCTACCTTCAACGAGAAAATCATATTGTCTCTTAGGTGCATGAGATCGCCTTGGATATCTGCGGAGTGGTTGAGGTTCTTCTGGTACAACTGAATTTTCTCGTTCTACTAAATTATCAGTATTAATTTGTATCTCTGAAATTTCATCCAGTTCTACCATGCTCCCACTAATTTCTTTTTCAAAAAATTCCTTCTCTAAGAATGTAGCATACCGATAAATAAATTTCTTTTGTTCATCGATGTGGTAGAATTGATATCCATGGGAATTCCTTGAATATCCTACAAATTTACACAATACTGAGCGTGCCTCTAACTTTTTGGGATCTTGCTTTTTACATAAGCATGCCATCCCCAAATCTTAATATAATTAAGATATGTTTTCATCCCATACCATATCTCATATGGAGGTTTAGGCACAGCTTTAGTTGGAATCCTATTCAGTAAGTGTGCGATTGTTTCTAACGTATACCCCCAGAATGAAAAAGGTAACTCAGCGTTACTCATCATGGAACATACCATATCTAATAGGGTACGATTCCTTCTTTCTGACACGTCGTTAAGCTGTGGTGTATAGGGTGGAGTAACCTGAGAGAGAATCTCATTCTCTTTTAAAAACCCTAAGAATTCTGAGCTCAAGTATTCACCTCCTTTATCCGATCGAAGAATTTTAACTTTCTTACTCGTTTGATTCTCTACTTCATTTTTATACTCGATAAATTTCTCAAATGTTTCAGACTTGTGTTTCATCAAAAACACATGTCCAAATCTTGAAAAATCATCAGTAAAAGTAATAAAGTAGGAGTAGCCATCTCTGGTCATTGTAGACATAGGACCACATACATTACTATGTATCAGTCCTAAGAGTTCTGTAACTCTTTCTCTAGTTCACGTAAATGGAGTCTTGGTCATTTTACCTTTAAGACAAAACTTGCAAGTATCATAAGACTCAAAGTCAAATGGATCTAAATTTCCATGCTTATGTAGCTCGTCAAGTCTTTCTTTATTAATATGACCAAGTCTACAATGCCATAAGAAAGTGTCATAAGAAAGTGTGATGAGTATTCAGAATTATGTTTTGATTAAGAATATAGATGCCATTACACAATGTTCCATAAGAAATCAACTTTTGATTATGTACGATATTCATAACATTGTTCTCCAACTTGAACATATATCCATCTTTATCTAATAAAGATATGGATATTATATTACACATCATAGTTGGTACAAAATAGCAGCTATTCAAAATCAAAATGTTTTCATTTGGTAAAGCTAGATGAAAATCCCCAACCGTAACTGCTGCAACTATTGCACCATTACCAACTTGTAGGGTCATCTCTCCAGCACCAAGCTTTCTATAACTTCTCAGCCCCTGTAACAAATTATTGATGTGAGATCGTGATCTGGTATCTAATACCCAAGATGTAAGATTTATAGAAAAATAATTTTGAGTAACCAACGTACCTAAAGATGAAGCAACAACTTGCTTCTTCTTGTTGAGTGAGACTAGGAATTCAGGACAGTTCCTTTTTCAGTGTCCTGACTTGTGACAATGGAAGCATTCTGCAGTCGTTATTTTTATCTTCCCTTTGTCCTTCTTGACAGCCTTCTTAACACCTTTCTTTGGTTTAGTAGTTTTCTTCATTTCCTTTTCTTGGTAACCAGTTTGCTAGAAGTGGAAGAAGATTTCCCTATAACAAAGGCTGGTGTTTGTCCCTTTTTCATAGAACTTTCCTCCTGCCTTAACAAATTAAGTAGGTCAGGAAGAGTGGGCTCCAGATCCATCATCGAGAACTGTGATATGAATCAGGAGTAGGCTGGTGTCAAGGACTGCAGAACGATATCTGTATATCTATCTGCATCTAGGCCTGCGTTCAAAAGTTCAAGCTCATTGACATAGGCGATCATTTTGAGGACATGGTCCCAGCAAAAGATCCTATAGTCATTTTTGTCTAGAACAAATTCCTAGACGCCACGTACTTTATTTGTCGTGGTTGCTCGCCATACAATTCTTTGGTATTACGAAATATGGATCTGACATCCATATTCTCAAGTTGCCTCTGATGGACCAAATCCATAGAGGCAATTGTGAGGTGTTGAGCAAGTGAACAATCTATATCCCACTTTATGCGGATTTCATTGTCCGCTACAGTGGGTTCTGGGCCTAGAACAGGTTCCGGTGTTGTGAGGACATATGCTACTTTGTCATAAGTTAGGACAATTTTAACATTCCTCAACCAGTCTTTGTAGTTAGGACCGGTTAACTTGTTTTGTTCTAGTATGAGTTTTAAGCCAGACATGATGGCCTGAAAGAGAGAGAAAAAATATTTTAGGAGATATTCAATACATAAAATAGATTTGGTTCATTTTTTTATCTAAGTTATGCCTCACACTATTTTTTGAGTCCCCCAAAACCTTTATAAGAGGTGATCGGAAAACAACCCCTTGTTTTCAAGTGGGATCAAGATCCAATTATCATTGAATGTATCAACCTTGATGATGGCCAATAAATCAATATACTCAATAATTGGTAGACAATTTTTTTCTTTTACATTCTTGTAATTCTTGATATGATTTTGCCCCTAGTCTTTCATGACATTGACGATAGCCAACAAATCATAAAAATCTAGTTAACTTTGGACCCATCATTTCTTGACTGGCTTAAATTTAACTTATGCATACTCTTGACGAATGCCAACAAAGTTGCATAACCAACTTAAGCTATCCTTATATCTTATATACAGATGAATACTACTTAGCCATAGAATAGTATTGTCTTGACGATAGCTAACAAACAAAGTATTTATAAGCTTAGTAGTATTCAACTGAAATGATGGAGGGCTATAGACGATTTCATAAATATTTTACCATAATCAAACTTGATATAGTTTAAAGATGCTCTATATTTATACTTGCAACAATTAAACTAGCCAGATAAGTACAAGATTGGTGGGAGGGTTCCGAGATATTCACCGGGAATATTCATCAGACCTTAATTAAGTAACCACCGCTCTTTAAGACTATAGCGCGAAAGATTGGGCATCACTCCTAATCTTAAGTTGGGCATCACCCCATGAGCTATATCTCATAATTACTTTCCTTGACACTAGTTAAAAGTTCGTTCTAAATATATTTCTTTTAACTTCTTTAGGTTTATTTTTCTTTCACACTAACGCTATGTTAATGTCGGTCTCACCACTCTATGGTCAATAAACTCTTATTGCCATGTCTCACAAAGTTTAAAAATGAGGTTTTTATATAACAAAAAAACTATTCTCTAGTAAGATAGAGAAATAAACTTTGTAGAATATAGCACCCAATTGTATTGACATCTACAATTGGGGCACAACCAATATATGTAATAACAATATGGAATGATAGTGGACAACTAAAAGAATAAAATGCAACTACACTAATTACATTTAGGAAAGCAATTTGCAACTCCTTGTAGTGCTAGCTCCCTTACAAATCCTGTATTATTACAATCACATATACATAGGACGTGCAAGCCCCGTTTATTATGGAAAAACCATCTCATAAGATGGATAATAATATTGCATTAAATATAAAATAAAAGGTACAAATAAAATAACTAAACTAAATAACCATACCCCCGCACACCCGAACAAGGGCCTATACCCGTAGGCGTAGCGCATGATCGGTGAGCAAGTGCCTTAACCCATAGGCGTAGCCCATGATCAAGGAGGGAAGAGGTCATAAAAATATTACATTTCTAGCTATATTACATCAATACAATAAATGCAAGAGAATCGTTGTCCACTACCATCCATAAACATAACATCCACGCAAGATAATATAAAACATATAACTTAATCAACATTAAGAAATATACATCTATCTAGTTATGCAACAAATAAAAAACTAGATAACATAGAAATTATCCTAACTCAAATAGGACTATTATGCTTCTAACATACAACTACACTAGTTGTAAATAAGTGTTTTCTAATTTATACAAGTGTTTTTACTCTTAAAAACATATGAACCAAAAATAACATTTTTGAATCAACAACTAGTATAACTAATTACAAAACAACTTGTATTAATTAGCTAGTTTCATTAAAACATATTTTAATTAAACTAGTAATTAGAAGCAAGTACAAAGTTCTCTATGAGTTAGATATGCATGTAAAGATTCAATCTAACATGATCCCTATATTAATGAAAGCATACAAGAGTTAGAAAGTCATACTTTCGAAGCGTGATTCGATGAAAGATCGAACAACCCCTAACTCTTGCTCATTGTAGTAGTAAATCTATTCGTAGTGGATCTTCAAGACTTCAAGTGAGCTTGATAAAATTGGAGTCTTCTTGAGACACAAGGCAAGATATCCATCCCGGGGTACTTTAAAATCCTACTACTTCCTCTTACTCAAAGATTGCTAGAGTTTAGTAAGAGGTAGATCTCTCTTCTTTTCTTTTATGGAAAGCAACTATGAATAAACCATTTATTTTATTTTTCCATTAACCATGAAAGAAGAAAGAGAGCTCATATTTATAGAGGAAGAATATGTCATGACATGAATGACTCATTCCATGAGTCACACCATGAGTCACACAATGAGTCATCAAATCAATGATTCTCTCATGAGTCATGCAATAACTCATCTCATGAGTCATGCAATGAATCATGAAGAATCAAAACTATGTGCTAAAACCATGTTCCTAAACTGTACCACCTTAATAACTCATCTCATGACTCATTAATCAAGGTATAATGAAGTGCATATTTCATAAATGAAAATACAATATCAATACGGTATTTCATAAATACGATATTTTGTAACTTTACAATCATTGACCAATAAGTCATCATATGACCAAAAAAGTCAATGAGTTGACCAAAAGTTAACTATTGACAAAAAAGTCAACTAGTTGACTAAAAGTTAACTTTATGGGAAAAATATTGGAATTCATTTCCTAAGCACATAGCATTCCGATTTTACCGATATACATAACCATTTATGTGTATCCGGTAAAATCATATATGCGTATTAATTATATGCATCACTCTATAAATAGTGTTTCATAGGCTTTAAGTACGCGCTTGGTGTGACTCTAGGGCCCAACTTAAGAACTCGGTAGTGGATGATATCCACAGGTACAACAGAGGTGCTAGCTACACATGAAGACTACCTGGGTATAAGTTCTGTAAGATGCTAACACATTTTTATCAGGACCACTCAGTGATAATATTGCACAGTCTGGTCTCTTCATCAAACTATGTCAAACTATCGAGCCTAGGGTATGGAAAACTATCAAATCCTAATAGCTCGATTAGTGTTTGTTGCTATTAAACTCAAAACCTATAAGATCAAACTGAACTCAGTTTATCTTATTTACCTCAGCCTGGCTATAGTTATATAAAACAATCTTATGACATTAACCCCTTATACTAAGAGAGACAAATCTCATCTTGGCATCTTAATATTTACTTATGTCTCGGGATGCACCCAACAAGAACCGTTATGCACAACTCAATGAGAACTGTGGTTAGGTAAAAGTCTAAGTACACCTATACTGATATGTAAGATATTACACTCATGCCTCAAGTCAAGAGACTACTATGTACTATATCACTGGAGAACTTCTATTTGACAGTTAAGTATAATTACCAACTAGATGTTCTCAATGAGTCATTCTGTCAACTCATTCACCAATAAGTCACCTGTATACTATATCTTGATGTCTCACATCAATGATCCAAGAGATAGATCATCATCCTACCAAAGGAGAAATAGAGTATATACTAGTCTTCCCAAAGTGATGGTGTCTCATTTCAACACTTCATCGACTAGGAACATTTTAGAATATACGTTAGCGACAAATCAGATCTCTTCATTACGATCATATCCGAAATATCTGATAGCCTAGTATTATTCTAAGAACTTTATCTGTATTAAAATATCAGATAAATCTGACCAAAGTAGCATACTATTATTTTGAACAATGATGTTATATTCATATAGGTCCTGTTATAATATACAATTATTGCCTACAGGGCACCTATATCTAACACTCTCTTGTCTCTTGGGCATTCAAGAAACAAAATTGTGTTGTCTTGTCCACTACGGAAGCAGAATACATTACCGCCGGTTTGTGTTGTGCACAACTTTTATGAATAAAATAAAATTTGGTTGATTATGATTTGCATTTTTAAGATACAAATATTTATTGTGATAATACTAGTGCTATCAATATTACAAAAAATTTTGTTTTGCATTCTAGAACCAAGCATATAGATGTACGTCATCATTTCTTATGTGATCCTGTAGAGAGGAAAGATGTATCCCTTCTCTATGTTGATACTAAATCTCAATTAGCGGACATCTTTATCAAGCCTCTTAGTGAAGAAGACTTTTGTCGCATAAGAAATGGTTTGGGCATGTGAATTCTTTAAGTTTGTTTGTTTGTTTTTTCGGTTTATCATTTTCATATCCTATTATCTTCCTTTACGCACTCATTGTCATAACATATCTAAACTCACAAAATTACCAAGAGGGGTGGCTGGGAGAGACTGGGGTTAGTTCCAAGAGAGTAGGCTGGTAGTAATGCCTAGGGATACTCCACTTGGATCAATTTACAAGCTATTAGCAATTCTGTTGATTCTTCTCCAAACAGGAACCACCGATTTACAAATCTTATTAACCATAGAATTTAGTGAGCGGTGCCAAATCTTTCTATGGATTGCTTCTTTCGCCTCTTTCGCCGTCAAAGTGCCTATGGTACCAGTTCATATTTGGTTACCCGAAGCCCATGTAGAGGCACCTACGGCTGGATCCGTTATCTTGGAAGGAATTCCTTTAAAATTGGGAACCTACGGATTTTTAAGATTTCCAATACCCATGTTTCCCGAAGCGACACTTCATTCTACTCCTTTCATTTATACTCCAAGCGCTATTGCTATAATATATACTCCCTCGACCACTTAAAGACAGATCGACCTTAAGAAGATCATTGCATGTCGTAAATCCAAATACTTGAGGAATGTGACATGGGTAGGCCAACACTTGAGGTGTATTCTATGGGCTTTCGCATGTATCTTTTTCTTGTAAACTCCATTTTTGATAATGACAAAGGGGGAGAGAAATCTCCTCATTTGTGCACATAGTTAGGGGGAGAGAGCCGTATAGATAGGGGGATATATAACTATCTATAAGCTATATATTCAATTTTATTTTGCTCTTGAATAATGGTTGATTGTCATCATCAAAAAGGGGGAGATTGTTAGCCTTTATGTTTTGATAATGATTTACAACCACCATTATTAGTACTAATTGCTTGTTGAGTGATATTATAGATTACAAATATAACAAGCTTATTAGTACCTTGTTTGGTGAGATTGAATGGAATATGAGCTACAACGATTATATCTAAGGAGGTGGAGGCAAAGTGATGAAGCAAAGCTTTCAAGAGTACTACATTCAAAAGAAACTTCATCAACATAGTAGCAAATATCAAGATTCAAGATATATACTTATATGTGTGGGATATTCGCAATTTTATTTTCTCTTTAGTACTTAATGTAGGCAAGCTGCATATTGATTACATTTGAAGTTCTTGGGATAACACACTTACACACTTTCAAAACTCGTATTTTGACATTTTAGCTAAAATAATAATTTTCTTAAATACGAGGACCTTTTTGCAAAATTCCATTTCAAACTAGTTTGTTATTATGTTTATAAACTATTTCCAAAGTTTCATATTTTTTGGAATTTATTTAATTTTTTTAAGACATTTGAAACTCATTTTCAAAAACCAATACTAGCTGAAAAATCGTTATCAGTCGACTGATGCTTGAGATCAGTCGACTAATGAAACCGCTAGAATCTTAAAAATTTATTGCTTCTTATGTCGACTGATCAGTCGACTGATGACCTCATCAGTCGACTGATGCATAAGATCAGTCAACTTGTGAAATCTGCCAGAATTGTTAAAAGTTTATGTTTCTTATTTGGATGACTGACTAGTCGACTGATGACCTCATCAGTCGACTGATGATCTAATCAGACAATTGATATGCTAAAAATTGCCTATAACGGTCAGCTCATCAGTCGACTGATCGATCCCGTTAGTCGACTGATGCTGTAACAGCTAGTTTTGTACAGTTTCAGAAATCACGGTTTTTGGGGGATTTTGTTTGTTTCTTTAGGGCTTGGTTGTCATCTTCACTTCTTATACCCACCAACCCCATTCACTTCAGTAACTAAGAAAGCACTTGAAAATATTTTTGGGTTTGTGTTTATTGTTTAAAAGAGCTTCAACTTTCATTTTCTTTCACACTTACAAATCAAACATCCTAACCTTCAAATTGTAATCTCTTCATCTTGCCATAGGGCTGCTGTAAGAGAGATTCTTTTCTTCATTTGTAATGTGTGGTGAGCTTGATCTCGTGGAGATCTACTGTGTGGTTGTGAGATCTCAGGAGGAGATCGTTGTGTAGAAGTTCCGGCTTCCAAACCAGGTTGTGTAGTGAAATTCTTCTTGAGGGTGGGGAGCGGGGACATAGGTCGGTGAACCGAACCTCGTGAACATATCGCGTGTTAAATTGGATAACTATTCTCTAACTCATCTCTTATATTTTGCTTTAGCGTTTAATTTTGTGGTGTGTTGCATTGTTTCAATTTTAAATTGCATATATTTTGTCTCATATCCCTATTCACCCCCCAAGGGACTAATACTTATATGCTTTTATGCAGGGGGAGTAAGTATATAATGTTCATAAGTGTTTAATTCTTTTGTGATATACTTACATGTGCATAAATTATTTTTTATCATCAAAAAATGGGAAAATGTTGGATATATTGACCCCTAATATATAGTTTTGATGATAATAACTTATATACTATGTGTATTATTATGCACTAATATATCAATGTAGATATCAACATCAAATATGATCAAGATATGTGAACAAAGTGCAGGATGAGTTCAAGGCAACAAGAAGTAAAGAAGAAGAAGTACATAAACATCATAATGTAATTTTTACATTTTTTTACTTGGATTTTTTTACAAGCCTTGATCACTCACAACACATACACACACATAGTGTTTTAGAATACACTAACACATGCTTAGTATGTGGTTAACAATAGAAATCCTCTATGTTAACCATTAGAGTTTATAGTTAAAGAATGAGTCTTAAAATACTTCATATATTTCATATTTACTCTTATTAGTCGACTAATAAGAATAGTAGTCGACTACTAAAGCCTTGGTCAAAATATTAGTTTCTATCATTTTACACTATAGTCGACTAATACATATTGTAGTTGACTATTAAATACTTAGATAGAATTCTAGTTTCTGTGAAATTACAGTGTAGTCGACTACTAGGAGTTATAGTCGACTATTAAGAGTCAGTTTAAAATTCCAAAAACTCTGTCTTTACAGTGTAGTCGACTAATTGCTATATTAGTCGACTACTAAGAAATAATCCGACTTCACAAAGTCTGTTTTGATTCAGTGTAGTCGACTATTAAGCATTGTAGTCGACTACAGATACAGTTTTTCCAGATTTTAGAATTTAAATTTATGACTATTTATAGCCATTTGTGCACGTTATTTAGGTTTAAAAAGTTGTCTTTTCAAGGGCTATAAATAGGTACTAAGTTCAAAAATTTGCATCAATTATTCATACATATAAGATCAAGCATTTGTGCAAATTCAAGAGTTAAAAATTTAGATTTTCAGTCTAAGTGTTCATAAAAGTGATTTCCTGAGATTGTCCTTAATCTTCATCATACATATAAAGAGTTTAGGCATTAATCAGAGATTAAAAGAGTTCCTAAGCCACTGTTACACAACACCTACACATCAATGCTTATAGGAATTGTGTTCTTTCATCAAAGAAGGTTACTCTCGGGTGTGAGATGTGATCTCTTCGTTTAGAGATTATTGCAATTTGCATGGTTTTGCAAATTGGTTAGTGTTTAGTGCGTATTAGATCAGATCCTACAAGCCTATCCCTAGGGTTCCCTTATAAAATGAGAACCCGAAGCACGAGAAGCATTGGCTGTTTCTCTTCTCTTCTTCTCGCGATTCCCTGGCGGCGGCGGCTTCTTCTCCTTCTCGTGATTTATTTGTCCAGCTCTTCTCACGTGATTTTGAGGGGAGAATTAGAAGAGGGGATTTAATAAGAGGGATCTTCAGTGTAACCATAGTGTTGACTTTTGCATTTATTAAGAGATCTCAAGTTTGAGATCTACTCTTGTATTATAACTTCTTTGATTAATAAGAAATTAATTATGTGGCTCCCGATGACGTAAGCAAGTTTGTCGAACCTCATAAATCTTGGTGTATTTTCTCTATATAATATTTTTTGTTGTTCAACGGGTTTAGCGTAGTCCTGATATTTCCCAACAACTGGTATTATAGCCTGAAATGGTCTAGCGGAAGTCAAATTCAAGTGGGAGTCATGGACGTAGATGAAGAAAAGGTGAGATTAGAGAAGTTTGATGGATCAAATTTTAGATTTTGCAAGATACAGATAGAGGATTATCTGTACCAAAAGAATCTGTATCAACCCTTTTCGGGGAAGAAACCGAAGGATATGAAGGAAGAAGATTGGAATCTTTTAGAAAGAAAGTCCCCTGGAGTTATTCTTTTGACATTAACCCACAATGTTGCTTTTAACATTATAAAGGAAAAGTCTACGGCAAGTCTTATGGTAGCACTCTCAAATATCTATGAGAACCCATCAGCCTCAAACAAAGTTTATTTGATGAGGCGGTAATTCAATCTACAAATGAGAGAATGTGCATTTGTAGCACATCATCTCAATGAACTCAATACAGTCACGACCCAATTGAGTTCAGTTGATATTGAGTTTGATGAAGAAGTACGAGTGTTGATCCTTTTAAATTTCCTACCAGAAAAAAGAAATGTTATAGTCACAGCTGTGAGTAGCTCGTCGGGAAGCAACAAGTTAAAGTTCGATGACGTTCGTGATCTAGTTCTTAGTGAGGAGATATGACGAAAAGAGTCGGGTGAAGCTACAACCTCTTAAGTATTGCATACAGAGTTAAGAGGTAAAAATTCAACCATAGAAAATAGATCAGAGGATAGGAGGTCTAAATCCAGGAATCCTAGCAGTTCAAAAACTATCAAGTGTTGAAAGTACGGGAAAACCAAGCACTACAAGAATCAGTACAAGAGTACACAGAAGGAGTGGGAGGCAAAGGCAGATGCAAATGTTGCTTACACTTCAGAAGAAGATGATGCATTGATATGCTCTTTGGAGAGCAAGGAGGAGTCTTGGGTGTTGGACTCCGGAGCATCATTCCATACTACTTCCCAGAAAGAATTCCTCGAGAAGTATATCCCTGGAAATCTTAGAAATATATACCTTGGTGATGATTAACCATGTGCTATTATTAGCAAAGGTGTAGTGAAGATTAAGTTAAATGGGTCAGTATGGGAGCTGAAGGATGTCAGGCATATTCCTAACCTGAAAAGGAACTTAATCTTAGTAAGCTAGCTAGCTAGTGAAGGCTACACTATAACTTTCCATGGTGATAATTGGAGGATTTCAAAAGGCACAATGACAATTGCCCAATGTAGAAAGACTGGTACCCTGTATATGATAGCAGGTGCATATTGTTTGATCTTAGTTGTAGTAGGCAATGAGACTTCAAAGCTGTGGCACCAGAGACTCGGTCATATGAGTGAAAAAGGGATGAAGATTATGCACACAAATGAAAACTCCCAGGTTTAAAATTAGTAGAGATTGATATGTGTCAAGAATGCATACTTGGAAAGCAGAAGAGAGTCATCTTTCAAACAAGTAGTAGAACCCCTAGAAAAGAAAAACTAGAGCTCATTCACTCAGATGTTTGGGGACCAACCACTACCGTGACCATTGGTGGGAAACACTACTTCTTAACTTTTATCAATGATCACTCTCGAAAAGTATGAGTCTACTTTATGAAGCATAAGTTAGAAGTATTTGAGGCTTTCAGGAGATGGAAAGCAATGGTCAAGAATGAGACCGGTCTGAGAATAAAGAAATTCAGAATAGACAATAATGGTGAGTATGAAGGCACCAGATTCAAGAAGTTTTGTCATGAGCATGGGATCAAAATGGAGAGAGTCGTGCCGGCACGCCTTAGCACAATGGTGTAGCTGGACGGATGAACTGAACGTTGACAGAGAAACTGAGAAGCATTCAAATACAGTCATGTCTATCGAAACAGTTCTAGGTAGAAGAAGTCAACATAGTAGCATACTTTATCAACTGAGGTCCATCGGTTCCCTTGAAGCACAGAATACCAAAGGAGGTATGGTACAGAAAGGATGTAAAACTCTTACATCTTAAAGTTTTTGGTTGTGTAGCTTATGTGCATATTAGTGATCAAGGCAGGAATAAGCTGATCCCAAGTCAAAAAAATGCACTTTTCATCGACTATGGTAAAGATGAGTTTGGCTACGATATTTGGGACAACGAAAATAAGAAAATGATCCGCAGCAGAGATGTGAAATTCAACGAGAAGGTGATGTACAAGGACATACACAAGACAGATACTAGTGACCCAAAGAAGAACGAGTCAATATTTATAGATGCAGGTGATGTCCCAGGTAACCTCTCGGAAGAACCCAATGTAGCAAGTCCTTAGCCAGAAGAACCTGTTGGATAGAATGGTGCGCAGGAGCCCGACACACCAGCCACGATATTGAGAAGATCTTCTCGTACTCCTATGCCTAACAGTAGATACATGAATTATATGTTACTGACAGATGGAGGGGAGCCTGAAAGCTTTGATGAAGAGTGTCAGAGTGGAGATGCGAGCAAGTGGGAGCTTGCTGTGAAAGAAGAGATAAAATCTTTGATCTCCAACTAGACATGGGAACTAGCTGAGTTGCCCATGGAGAAGAAGGCACATCATAACAAGTGTGTATATCGAGTAAAAAAGGAACAAGATGGTTCCAGAAGATACAAAGCCTGACAAGTTGTCAAAGGATTTCAACAGAAGATCCAATGAAGTAAGAATCCAGCGGATATGTTGACAAAGACAGTGACCTTTCAGAAATTGAACTTGTGCACAACTTCAGTTGGCGTTCATGCATAGGTGATGAAAGCGGAGCCACACAGGAGGAGGTGCTTGTTGAGATAGCCTATTGCCAGTGGTTTGGTCTCTAAGTGGGAGATTGTTGGATTTGGGTATAGAATCAAACCTTTGCAAGTGAGGTTGAAGCTTCAGGCGAGAGGCTTCAGGCGAGAGGCTTCAGGCGAGGGTGAGCTCCAATCAACGAGGTCGGGATGAATGGGCGAGGTCGAGAAGTAGGTGAGCTCGAGGCCATTGTAGGTGAGGTTGGCGCAGATGTAGGTGAGCTTGAGCTCCTTCAGGTGAGGTCCACGCAAGAGCTGTAGGTGAGCTCGACGAGGTCAGGCGAGCTCGAGGTTGCAGTAGGCGAGCTCGGGGTTGCAGCAGGTGAGCTCGTGGTCTAGTCAGGCGAGCTCGAGGTCTAAGGTGGAGATTTAGGCAAGCTCAAGCACGGAATCCAGGCGAGGTCGGCGCTTCAGGCTGTCGCTAGCTGTCGACAGCCTGTCCCTAGGGTTCCCTTATAAAAGAGAACCCAGAGCACGAGAAGCGTTGGCTGCTTCTCTTCTCTTCTTCTCAATATTCCCTGGCGGCTGTGGCTTCTTCTCCTTCTCGTGATTTATTTCTCCACCTCTCTCTCACGTGATTTTGAGGGGATAATTAAAAGAGGGTAGTTAAGAAGAGGGATCTTCACTGTAGCTATAATGTTGATTTTTACATTTACTGAGAGATCTCAAGTTTGAGATCTGCTCTTGCATTGTAATTTTTTTGATTAATAAGAAATTAATTGTGTGGCTCCCGATGATGTAGGCAAGTTTGCCGAACCTCGTAAATCTTGGTGTAATTTTCTCTATACTGCGTTTTTTGCTGTTTAAGGGGTTTAGCGTAGCCCGAGTATTTCCCAACAAGGTATGCTACTATTAATTATTGGAAATGCATGATATTTCCTATTCACTTTATAGGCGATATTAGAGGTTACCAAAAAAAATTATTATTATTTTGTTTATTAGCTCGCATACACAATTACTTTTATAAAAGTTTTTATAAAAGTTTATCTTCGAAAATTTCCACTCATTTAGAATAAGGAAGAAATCCAATAATGTAATGCTCCTTGAAATGAATGCAACCTTGTTTCAGTCCGTTGCTTTGTTATCCAATCTAAATTCCTCACTCAAGCTAAGCTTTGTCATGTGGAAATCTTAAAATCTTTGTGTATTATGTACTCAAGGCCTTTAAGAAAACCAAGAGCACCTATCATTTGATTGTGATTATTAGGCATGGAATGCAATCATGGACTGGGCACAATTTGAGTGGAGATCTTGCTATTGAACCCAATGATTTATCAGTTTTCAAGGAAAAGGGTTTGAGCAAAAGATAAAAAGATTGATTGTTCGAGCAAAAGATAAAAAGATCAACTTTCTTTGTTATTGCATATACTCTTGACAGGAGAGGAATTCAAAATTATCATTATAAAATGCTAAAGGATATGAAATCATATCAAAGTTGTTGTGTTAATGGTTCTTCTTAATAGCAACATGAATAAAGGAGTGATAGAGATTGTAAATTTTCTCTTACGTTGATGAATTTAACTCGGCTTATTATAATGAACTTGGTATTCACTCTTAATGCTCTATTTGTAAATGAAATAAAAAAAGCTATTTTCATTGATTAGAAAGAAAAAAAAAGAAACAATGCGTATAAAGTAAGTAGATATGCATAAACCTAGCCTTGTCCAACCGGGTCAGCCCGGCTCGGCCCGAAAAAATGGATTCGGACCGAGCAAAACCTGTGACATGGACCCGGGTTCGGTTAGCCCCAACCAGGTCTGGGTCCAGGCTCGGGCTCAATCAGGTCGGGCAAAGGGCCAGCCCGGTTGTTTTCTCTTTTTTTGGTAAAAAAATTGCTAAAAATTAGATTAATCTTATATTTGAAAGAATCGTGTGTTTTGAGTGTTTTGAGTGCAAACAAGTTCATATATATGAAAGAATCGAGTCGAAACATGCACATTGGCTATAACCTGCACAAATAGTTTGTGCTCTGTCCGGTCGACCGTCGAACCAGGCGTAGTCAACCGCAGATCGGGAATCTAGTTTTCCCAGTTTGAGTTGGATACAGGCATTTTGAGGCCGAGGTCCGTTTCTATGCTTTATATGATACGAGTTGCCGTGCAAGCACTCTTGATCGTGGAATTATCAAGAGTGGTGTGAAGAAAACGATAGAAGAACACAAGATTATAATTTGGGCGAAGGAAAATATCATCTCTGGATTATGAGAATCAATTGGATTACAAATCTCTGTCTCACAATCTCTCTAGATCAAAGAACAACCTCCCTGATCTCTTTTCTGAATAGAATCTCAGTCATCTACCTTAGAAAAGTCGTGTTTCTATTTATATTAAATAGAAATCCTAAACAGTGTAGGAAAACAAGCACAGGCCCAAAACCCGTGTCGCGGTCGACCGCAGAGCCCATCGCGATCGACCGCGATCAACACCTGAGACTGGAAATCCATTACAAGGTTTTAGCGGTCGACCGTCGAACCCATCGCGGTCGACCGTGACCAACGACAGAGAGCAGTCTTAATTACAGGGTCTTGGCGGTCGACCGTCGAACTCATCACGATCGACCGTGACCAACGACAGAGAGCAGTTTTGCCTACAGGGTTTTAGCAGTCGACCGTCGAACCTATCGCGGTCGACCATGAAACAGTTCAACCAGATCCCCTAAGCTGTACACATTCACGGTCGACCGCAGAGCCATGCACGATCGACCGTGAAACAATAAAAATGCTTTTTCCTAACGTTTGACGAATCCTTCGACTTTGCCGCTTCCAACGACTTTGGCCATGCTTCCTCTATACTATTCTCAAGATACCATGAGAATCACTATCCTCAAGTTTCCATAAAGATCGCTAAGCTCCCGAAGAGAAGATACACCCGTATCATAGGGTCCCCCTTTAGGAACTTGAAGTCCCGTTCAAGTTAGAACTTCAGCTGAGGGAATTCGCGAACACCTCCTTCTCTGTTAAACCTCTTAGTCTTGCTAGGAACCTAACCTTGACATCCAATGAGAAACGACTCCTTCGTCTCCCGCCTCGTCGTGGTCGTCTTCCGCTCTAAAATGCAATCTTCTTTTAGCGGCTCCTCTCTATCAAACCACAAGTCTTCAACATGCGGTAAGATCATCTTGTCGTCACCTTTATCATCCAATAATGGAGGCTCGAACAACTTCAAATACTAGGCATTAATCACCGAATACATGTCTAAGTAAGGCGGAAAATCTAATCTGAAAGCGTTGTCGCCAATCTGGTCGAGGATCCGAAACGGACCATAACGAATAGGCTTCAACTTCTTCCCTTCTCCTTTTAACCTCTCCTTACTCAATTTTAGCCACATCATATCGCCTTTGCCAAAGTTATAAGGAACCCGATGTTGATCATGCTTCGCCTTGTACTTAGCTTGTGATTTCTTCAATTGAGCTTCAACCGCAGCATGAATGTTGGCAATCTTTTCTAGAAATCGTTGAGCATGTTGTTTTTCACTCCCTTCCTTGCCGTCAACTATAGCTTCACTCGAAAATACAAGATCGAACAGACTTGGCGGTAAGAATCCATAATATGTCTCAAACAGTGATTTTCCCGAAGATCCATGAATAACTCGATTAAAAGCAAACTGTAGATATGGTAAACTCTCATCCTAAGTCTTGGGATGTCTGGAATTATATCCTCTTAACATGTGCACCATAGTCTGATTGACTACCTCCGTTTGCCCGTCTGTTTATGGATGAAAGGCCGTGCTCTTCTTCAATTTAGTGTCCATCAAACTCCACAAAGAATCCCAAAAATGCCCGAAAAACTAGTTGTCCCTATCCGAAATAATCGAACTCGGCAACCCAAACTGCTTCCACACATGCTCAAAGAACAACTATGCTGCACCCGCCCCCGTCATGGTCTTCTTACAAGGAATCAAGATCACCATCTTGCTGAACCAGTCCACCATAACGTACAAATAGTCATGCCCACGCTTGGTAGTCGGCAACCCTCCTAGAAAATCTATAGAAATACTCTCCCATGGCCTAGAAGGAACCGGTAGTGGTAGGTACAATCTCCTCTTCCTGTTAGAAGGCTTCGAAATACAGCATAACTTACACCCTCTAATATACTTGGTCACATCATCAAGCATCCGAGGCCAAAACACATGTCACCGTAGATTGAGAAGCGTCTTCTGAATCCCAAAATGCCCTTGCACACGCGAGGTATGTGCTTCCCAAATCCACTGCAACCTATCACCATCCTCCGGAATGCATAGTGATGTCCCACGATACAACAAGCCATCCTCTCCAAGTGTATACTCCCCCCTTCGACCAACCTTCGCCTGCTCAAACACACTACCGAAGTATCTACTAGATGCGTATAGTTATACATACTCCAACGGAACCAAGGGCTGAATGCGCGTCGCCACCAATAAAGCCCTTACCGGCGAACGAGATAATATATCGGCCAACTTGTTCGTTGCCCCTTCTTGTACCTAATAATGATGTTGAAAGCCATCAAATAAGACATCCACTTCATGTGCCGTGCCGTGCCTACTGTAGCTTCGTCTGTGCATGTAAGAACTCCAACGGCTTGTGATCCGAGTGCACAACCACCTCCTTCCCCAACAAATACACCCTCCAATGCATAATTGCTTGATACAGTGCATAGAACTCTTTGTCATAGGTCGGGTAGTTCGCAATGGCACCCGAAAACATCTCAGAATGGTATTCCACTAACTTTCCATCCTGAATTAATACCGCGCCCATCGCATAACTAGACGCGTCGGTCTCCACCTCGAAAGTCCGCTGCAAATTCGGCAATGCCAACATCGGTGCCTCTGAGATCTTCCTCTTTAGTAACTGAAAAGCCTCCTCATGCGTCCTCCCCCACTCGAACTGACCTTAGCCTTTGTGAGGCCATGTAAAGGTGCCGCATAAGTCGAAAAATATCGAATGAACTTGTACAAATACTGGCAAGCCCAGATGAAACTTCTCACCTCAGTCACTGTTTTTGGCGTCGACCACTTTGTGATCACCACCACCTTACCCGGATCTATCCTTCTCTTGCCCTTCCCCACGATGAAACTGAGATACACCAACTCGTCCTTCCCAAACTCGCATTTCTTCCCGTTGAGCTTCAGTTGTCCATCCTGCAACACTCCAAACACCTTATCCACATGAACAAGATGCTCCTGAAAGTACCCTAATGCCGCTAGGAAGGAACCCTAGAGGGGGGTGAATAGGGTTTATGCTAATCTAATCCGATTTATGCCAAATTAAAACTTTATTAACAAATATATCCTAGCACAAGAGATATGAATAATATATGTACAAGGATATATAAATAACACAAGGGTGAGCAATATAGTGGATGAAATAAACTAGATGCAATAGGCGATATAAGCAATGAGCACAAGTATAAATGAACGCCAATGCAACTCAAACACAAGCGAATGATCACGGAGTTCGGACCTTCCGTCCTACGTCTCCGCTCCCCACTCCCTGGGAGAAATCCACTATCACACCGGGTTTTCAACGATCACCCGAAAACGCTTACACCACACAATATCGGTTTTAACGCTCACCGATCAACGTCTACAATCTCACAATGTAACTACACTAACTACCACCTCAAGTGTTGGTCCCTAGCCCGTGTCTCCCTCAAGTGCTCAGAATTATCACCTCTCTCTAGGCTACCGACGCCACTACTCTTGGGACAACCCCGTCTCTCACCACACACTCCTCTTGGTGTACTAGTGTAATACAAGTGATCTCACAATGAAGGTTCACAACAAAAGATTTGTTCTCTAATACATGGCGAGAACTCAATTAAGCACAACTCTAAGTCACAAACCAAACAACCCAAAATTATACTATGAATGTAAATACAATAAGCTCAATGGTTGTGTGTATACAAAGAGATAATTAAAATCAACTCAATTAAGGTCTAGCAAGATATGATAATATAAATGTTGTTTCCGGTAAAAGTTGCTGTTTTCATTGCTTTGGTATCTGTTACAACTTCAATCGTTACAACAGAGTTTAAAATGAAAACAAATGATATTACAACTTTATCGAAAATAAACACGAGATCCCGGTTTGGTTCGGTCTCGCTTGCGTGGGTTGTTGGCCTGTGACGGGGACGTCGATATCCGTGGACCGCCGACTCTTCAAGATCCTTTCCGGTAAAATCCGGCAGAGTTTCGTCTATCCGCAAAGGGATATAGAAACAGAACTTCGTCGATCCGCGTGAGATCTAGAAGTTATAAGCGTATATCTCGGCTAAAACGAGATAATAGCTCTTCTTAGTGGTCACCGCTAATGGGCAGCACTAAGGAAATGGAAGGGGGTGAATGAAGGAGACTGATGAAGAACTCCTTACTCCTCGTTTCGGCAGAGCTTCGCTGCTTCAGAAATCTTCAGACTCTGCTCTCCGGCAGGGCTTCGCCGCTTCGAACAAAGGGGAATCCTTGGCTAAGATAATTCAGCCTTGAATTCAGAGCCTTTGCCTTCCACTCCAAAGAAATCAGCCCTTTTGAATGAGGACCTTAGGGGCCTATTTATAGGCAAACAAAGAGGGGAGGGGGGCTGCCTTGAGGACACCCCCTAGGGGGGTGTCTTCATTCATGGCCGAGACACACACCCCTCGGGTGTTCTTTGATTGACTTCGCTGTAGTGCCTTTATCCGGACTTAGATTTGACTGACTCCGGTTGTGTTGGAAGCCCGTCGAGGAGTTCTGTAGATCCCGATGGTTGGATTATCAGTGTGGTGATCGGGTCAAGGCGGGTGTTGGCCCAATTGCGGTGATCGTGGGGTTTTCGGTCAATCCGTATCCCCGTGATTCTGACATTCTGTCGGCTCACGTAGTCCGTCGGTTGGCTCCAATCGCTCACCGACGTCGTTTGAATTTCTTGTGAACCGGGTAGTGACGTTCCATCGTCGCTCGTTAACACTGAGCTGTGTGCGGGGACCTATCGGCAATTTTTGATGCCTACAGATACCCCCTCCAAAGTGTTTCGGACTCGTTTCCTTTATAGAAGAGACCGGAATACTTTGGATATGATTGGTCCAGCCTTCAGTCGGCCTAAGGGACCTGTGGTTTGCTTCAACTCTCGGCTCCTTCGATCTTCGGTTTATCCGGTGCTTTATCGAATAACCGAAGTTGTTCTGGCGCTGCGTTTATCGCCTGGCCGTCGTTAGAGTCTCGAGTTTACAGCTGGTGAGTTGAGTTTGGCTCGTGTCATTGAGTTGACTTTTGAACTTACTATCCCTGTCACATCGTGTTGACTTGGGGTTTCGGTTGACTTTTTGTTGCAACGCGCTGAATGGCGTTGACCTAAGGTTACGCGTTGACCGGCGTCCACCTTAGGGTTTTGGAACCGCTTGGGTTGACTTTCGTCGTCACGTGTTGACTTTCGTCGCCACGTGTTGACTTTTGTCGCAACGCGCTGTCCGGCGTTGACCTAAGGTTACGCGTTGACCGGCGTCCTCCTTAGGGTTTTGAACCGCCTGGGTTGACTTTTATCGTCACGCGTTGACTTTCGTCGTAACGTGTTGACTTTTGTCGCAACGCGCTGTCCAGCGTTGACCTAAGGTTACGCGTTGACCGGCGTTTACCTCAGGGTTTCGAACCGCTTGGGTTGACTTTTTGTTGCAACGCGCTGAATGGCGTTGACCTAAGGTTACGCGTTGACCGACGTCCACCTTAGGGTTTTGGAACCGCTTGGGTTGACTTTCGTTGTCACGTGTTGACTTTCGTCGCCACGTGTTGACTTTTGTCGCAACGCGCTGTCCGGCGTTGACCTAAGGTTACGCGTTGACCGGCGTCCTCCTTAGGGTTTTGAACCGCCTGGGTTGACTTTTATCGTCACGCGTTGACTTTCGTCGTAACGTGTTGACTTTTGTCGCAACGCGCTGTCCAGCGTTGACCTAAGGTTACGCGTTGACCGGCGTCCACCTTAGGGTTTT
>BQKN01060690.1:64093-78123 GCA_022839385.1 Asparagus kiusianus | reverse complement strand
GGCTAAGAGCAAGGACGAATTTGAGCAGATTGAGAGAGTTTTATTTGAGCTTCTATCCTAGGAGCAATTGGAGAGATTGAGAGTTGATTGTTGAGGGTTTATGAGAGATTTGTAACCCTAGTTTGTTCCTCTTGATTTCTAATAGTGAAAACTCCCCCCTCCTTGCCCCGTGGACGTAGGCATCTCGCCGAACCACGTAAAATTGGTGTTGGATTGTTTGTGCTGTTGATTGTGATTGGTTCTTTATCTTTCTCGGCAATTGGTTTGGTTTCTCGAGGCACAACAATATATATATATATATATATATATGGGTATGCTTGGTACCAATGATAAATTTTGTGTTTGGTAGTAATGTGGCATAATGCCCTCTACTCATTCAAATGTTTGCATATCCTCATGCACTGCTCAACCCATCTGAATGTGGTTCCTCATTTAAATAAGTGGAGAGGATAATGTCACATCACTACCAAGCACAAAGCTAACGAAAACGTCATATTTAGTTTTCTACAACCAACTGGAAAACGCTTACTTTAGGCTTAAGGTTCACACATAATTAGAATTTTTTTGTAACCCCTTATTTTGTGAGACCTACACATGCATGTAATTTAAAATCTACATGGCTCGTGATGAATATTCTCTTCTCTACAAAGCTAACTGGACCCCCACACCGAAACTTAAACAAAGAGAAAAGGACGACTTCTAACCTCTTCTCTCGTCTACTTTGCTTGATCCTGGCACCTTCAAGAGGGGTATTTTGTTAACAGCAACAGATTATTTGGAATTTGCAACAATGGAAACCATTTTTTTTAATCAACATAGGCCAAGGTAATTTAAGAAAAGCGATTTAAGGGTTGTTTTTATAGAAATCCCTTATATTTTTATATTAAATATCTGAAATCAGTCCATCCAACCGCTAAAATTTCAATTAGATGCTCAAATTTTATAATTAGTTGTTTCAAATTAGCCTCTCTTAGAATTTATGTTCAATGTGCTAACCTTGTTTGGATTAGGGGGTTATGTATTAATCTCACTAGATGTGCACCCCAAATCAAACGAGGGAGAGAGCCATTGTATAATGGTTTAGGAGATGAAGCTAACTAATATTGGGGAAGAAACAAGTTTTAATGGGTATGAGCTTTAAATGCGTTTGGAGTGTAAATGAATTCAATTGAAACACGTATGGATAAACACAAGTAAAATTAATATTTCATGTTAAGTGGGAAAATGTTTGTAAGGACAAATTGCAGGTGGGGTAGGGATCATTAACATGCACAACTTCAATCAAGCTCTCCTTTCTAAGTGGATATGGAAAATTTTGGATAGGGAGAGTCTCATTAGTAAAGTTATCTTCTCTATCTACCCTTCTAACAATTCTAATCCCATCGCCAACCCCCCTAAGAGTTATGCATCCAGGTTCATCCATGATTTATATTCTATTCACCCAACCTTCTTTAACTTTGTGAGATGTGTTATTAGTTCTGATAAGACTTGCAAATTTTGGACAGCTAAATGGACATGAGACAATTCCCTACGCAGTCTTTTCACAAGACTTTTAGACTGGTCTTTTCTCCCTCAAGTTTTGTTTTTCTCCCAGTGTGTATGACATCAAAATCACTGGAGATGGAAACCAATTCTCAGAAGAGGTATCACTGAAGAAGATAGAAGGGACATAGCTAACCTTCATTTGCTTATTGACCAAGTCATGCCTTCAACAAACAGACAAGACTCTGTTCAGTGGCCATTCAACTCAACAAACTCTTTCATTGTGAAATCCTTCTACTCTCTTCTCAATAATGGAGGCACTCTCTCTCCCCTTCATAATTTTATTTGGTATTCCCCTATTCCATTAAAGGTCAAAATCTTCCTTTGGATCCTAATTTAGAAGAAACTCCAAACTAAAGGTAACCTGCTTAAAAAAGGTTGGAGAGGTGATCCATCTTGTCCTTTTTTGCAACCAGGACAGGGAGACTCATGACCATCTCTTCTTTTCATGCTCATTATCTTCAGCGGTCTGGTCCATCCTCTTCCCTTCTTCTAATCTCAGTCAATGGCCAAAGGAGGTATTAAGTATGATTTCTGATAAGGATATATTCTTGGATAACCTCAATCATAGAATGTTATGGAGAGTCTTATTTCCATGCCTCTATTGGTGTATCTGGAGCAGTCGAAATAACCTCCTTTTCAACAATACTCCTGTTACTCCTCTATCTATTGCCTCTAACGTCGCTCGTTTTACATTATTCTAGACAGGAGCCTCTAGCAGCCAAAAAGCCCAGCGTCTCCATAGGGCTACAGTTGGATTGGGCTTGCAGGACATGGCCAAAGCTAACGAGGAATAAGTTCTTGTGGAAAACGTTGCTCAAGGAGACTAGCTTTTGGCAGAAACTTCCACTTTCAGCTCTCGGTTCTTTTAGTTCCTAGATCCAGTGGTCTTTTTTTTCAGATGTGTATACATTTATCTTACTCCTTGAGATACACTGCTTCTTCTGTTATAGTGTAGTAGTATGTTTAGCTTATAGTTTTTGTTAGAAGCTTGGTGATGGCTGTCGTGTTATCTGTCTGGTGGTTATTTTCTGGCAGCCTTTCCATCCTCTGTTGTAGTTTTTATCGTTTTGTGATCTCTGGTAGGCTAGGAATCTCTGCAGCTATTATCTGAAGGGTGATGACTAGGGTCCACTCCCATCCGATAACATCTTCTTCGGTTCCTATCCTCTCTACTTTTGTATAGTTTTTATGGCTGTTTTGTATATTCGAGACTTTATTCTATATAAATATATATTTGAACAGGGTATCTCACCCTGTTTTCTGCTTCAAAAAAAATATTTCATGTTAAAAAGCTAATTTAAAAGGGAATAATCCTACCAAATCAAATGGTTACAAACTATAGGGACTAATTTGAAAGAACATATATAATGCTGGAGACCCGATGACAATTTCAATGATTCTAGGGACTAACTTTTAAAATATTAGGGATAAGGAAGCAAAGGGATCAGATATGGCTTGGATATGATTCTTACCATGTTCGTATATGTATTCGTTTACCAACCACGAATGTGTTGATAAGGAAAATTTGTATCCATATTTGCCTAAATTAGATATAGATACAGATATACATGAGAATATGCGTGGACGGAAAACAGATATGAGAAAATCAGATAGGACCTAAAAAAATATAATTCACATGATACAAGATAGTTCTATAATATGTTCATTGTCTGAAAAACAAATATTAGACCTTTTGATCATCAAAACTAACCTCAATTCTATTAGTTAGTCTAAGGATCAAAACAAGTGCAACTGTACGATCAACATATGTTCGAATTTTTTAGATACAGATGTGGATATTTTACTTTCTGTCTATATCCGTAATGACATCCTATCCGACATAGATATTTAGTAACCATATTCAAATTCTAGTAGATATGAATACAAATATGTAAACAGATACAATATCCTTTTGCACTCCTAACATAAGAAAACCAAAATGAAAACCTCTTCGGAAGGGGTGCAAATAGTCACCAAAACTAATAAGAGTATGGGTGGCACTAGGGGCACACCTCTAACTACACCTCCAACCACACCCGTTCTCTCATTTGCTACAGTACATCGGGCCTCACATGAGATTTTAAAATTTTAAAATCACATGTGGAGCCCGGTGCACTATAACAAATGAGAGAGGGGGTGTTGTTGGAGGTGTGCCCCTATCATTTTTCTAAGAGTATCTACGCAAAATCTCCCGAAAGGACAAAAACCCAGCGAATGCGGTGGGTAGAGGTGGACCCACCCCCTCCTTTGGATCCCCTTTTCCAATCCCATCTCCAAATTCCCACTGCCTGCTCAAGCCTCCTCCACTTTCTCAAAAGAGCAGCAAGAAGAGAGAGAGAGAGAGAGAGAGGGAGGGAGGGAGGATGTCAGACTGGGGCCCAGTGTTCGTAGCCGTAGTCCTCTTCGCGCTCCTCTCCCCCGGCCTCCTCTTCCAGATCCCCGGAAGGAGCCGCCTCGTCGAGTTCGGAACCTTCCACACCAGCGGCGCGTCGATATTCGTGCACTCCGTCATCTACTTCGGCCTGATCGCCATCTTCCTCCTCGCCGTCGGCGTCCACGTCTACATCGGCTAGCTTAATTAGCTTGTGATCTCCATTTTAATTTCACGTTATTTTTGCGTAAAAAATAAAAATAAAAATAAAAAGGGATCGAAGTGGGTCTTATTCGTTTTGGCTTTCATACGAATATATGTATCGCTGGCTGATGAATGAATGAACACCTGAAGATTCATATTTATTTTATTTATCGGGTTTCAATGGAAATCTTAGTCGATCGGTGTTTGTGAACACCAAAAACTTCTAATGATTTATTTTACATATTACAAGACTATCCCCTCCTTTTTGTTCATTTTTTTTTTACATAATTTTTCTAAATTTCTTTGTTGACGTGAAAGCCTTTAATTTCTTAATGCAAATTATCCAAGGTAAACTTTCTTCTATGGTTCGTAATTTGCCAAGACTAGAAATTAAAATTTATATTCCAATTTGGATTCAACTCGTATTTCTATTTCTATACGACTGGGGACATAGCCAGAAAATTACAATTGGATTAATAACCAATTATATCTGAACAAAATTATAGTTAATTAAATCTGAGCTAATTGAATCTTAGGAAAAAGACGTTTAATACCATAGAGACTATATATAGATTGTGCACTAGATCAGCTGGCTACTCTTAACACAAATGGATAGAGGCAGAGAGATGACATTAATTTTCTCCCATATCTCTTTTAATCATCAAACAGCATATTTTAAAATATCTTTTTTTATCTTCTTAGATATTAATATGGGTATATTTACCGAATTGGTATTTTTATTCGACCATGTTTGCCAGTTTGGTATCTCGGCCTTTTAGTCAATAAGGTCATTCTTCTCGCCAACGGCCAAAAACCAACTGCGAGTGGCTCATGTGACAAAATTAATGCTGATATGGCAGGATGTTAATGACGTGGCTAGTTAGTTGAAAATATTTTCTTCCCCATTCACGCTCAAATTGGGGACGAAATAGAAATTAGGGTTTGAGATCATGCCTCCTCCCCTTTCATTCAGATCTTCAAAAATTAGTAAATCTAATTCAAATTAATGGCAGTCCCAACATGACCTCGTCAAGCTGAAGTTCGGGTTCAAACTGGAATAGGTCTGGAGTAAACTTTAGGCATGGTTTTGGTTTCAACAATTTGAGTTGTATTAGGAATTGGAATGAAGTAGCAAAGAGATACGGGGTAAAAATTTATTTTTGGGGAGCAGAATGTGACTACCATACATCAACGACAGATGCAAACCTCGTGAGGAGGTTCTACAGATGCTGAAACTGTAAGGAATTTTTTTTTTTGAATATTCAAGTTTTAAATTTTGTTTGATTTGATGACTGATAGTATGTTTTTAAATTTTAAATTTTAGAGTGGTGGTTGTCATGTTTGGGAATGGTTTGACGGTCAATTGTGTAATATGGTATCTCACTTGTTCCCTCTATTGAGAGAAGAAATCTTGAACCTGAGGAACAATGATAAACTGAAGGATCAATTGATTGAACGTGGTGAGAATGAGAAGAAAGAATGCCATGCTGATATTGCCAAAACTAAAGAAGAGCTACGCATGTGCTAAAAAGAAGTTGGTGCTTATTTATTGGAGATTTCAAACCTGAAGATGAAAAAAACAAGATGCGAGGATCTGATCAAGCTTCAAAAGAACAAGCTCAAATTGTATGAGATGGTAATTTTGGTTTTAGGAGTTGCTGTAATGTGCTTAGGGTTGTTTGTTGTAAATATTATGAGTATGAAGCTGTAATTGTGTGAGATTCTCTCTTTTATGGAAATGTAACGGTGTATGATGTACTCTTCAAATGAAATGCTATAATTTTTTTTTAATTTTGATGTAGATGCATTATCTATGATGTAGCTTTTAAAGCATGTTTCTTTGACACAACAACATGATCCCCTCTGCTGTATGTACAAAACATGGTGGGATCATACATCAACAACTTCAAACTTGTGCAAACCCACAACAACAACAACATAACTTTCAAACCTGTGCAAACCCAGAAACTAAAAACTGGACTCAACCTCAAACCTATGAAAATCTAGAAACCAAAAACATACAACATAACATCCGCTGTCCCTCTTCGCATGGAACTTCTTTGTTAGGCAGTAAAAATTGCCTATAGATTGTAAAGAAGCTCAAAACTGACAAAAAAACATCATCATCTAAGTCAGAAGAGGTCATCCAATGCAAGGAAGAAGCAAAGGAACGGGCGAAATGACAAGGTGAGACAGTCCAAGGTGTGCCTGGGGGGGGGGGGGGGGGGGGGGGAAACACCAAATGGTGTCTCGGGTGGCCGAGACACCAAATGGTGTCTCGGGTGGCCGAGACACCAAATGGTGTCTCACCCTCGAGACACACCAAGGTGTCTCGCACAGGGAGGGTACCCCAACGCGTTTTCTGATAGATTTTTCGGGATTTGTGCGATCTATTGGCTTCTTAACTGCTTTGGGAACATCCCTAAACACGGGAAAGTTATTTCTAACTGAAGATACACTTAAATCACGAATTCTTATCCGCAAACACGGCGTCCGAAGCCTACAAATACCCCCCTAACATGCATATGGACGTGGAAGGGGCGAGATCTGAATTCTTAGGCGAGGTGTTGACGTTTTGAGCAGAGAGAAACAAAATTCAGAGAGAACAAAAAGGCAAGATCTTGGCGAGCTTCAACATAAAGAGGAAGATTTCGAGAGATCTGCAAGCATTCACCCCTTCCCTTGAGATCAAACCTTATTTTGATTTCGAGAAGAGTATTAATCTTACCTTGCTGAGGTTATTTACTTCTGTTCTTATTTCTAAAACCAAATAAGAACACTGAGCCTTCTTCACGATCAATCGGGATTTGTGAATCTGTGGTCCACGGGCTAGCGTGTCTCCGGCACAGGTAAAGATCTCACACAAGCAGCGACCGATAAATGATCTATGTGTGTGTTTTTAGGAGATCCCCTCTGTTTGTTTCTCTTGTAAAGAGAAGTCTTATAAAAAGGCCCACTCTTTTATTTCTATTTGTAATCAATAAACGATTGTAACGGAAGTTGCAAAGAAACTGATTTCCGACGCAAACACTCTTGAACTAGGCTCGAAGGCTCTCTCTAGACTCTTGCCTCATCTGGATTAACACATAAGGGGATAACTTTTGTTTGGTGTCAGTCAGGGAGTGGTGGATGAACTTCCGACTGAGTTGCTGGAAGCTGCTAATGGACTTCTTCTCGAGGGCGTTCTACCAAATCTTGGCACTCCCTGATAGAGTGATGGGAAAGCATCCGCAGATAACCACTTCTGATACTTGGAGCATGCTCATCACATCATAATAATAGTGTTTGAGGAATAGCATATATGGATGTAGAGTGAGATTGTTATTCATAATTTCCCCTGGCAGCCGAATGCTCAAGGATATAAACTAACATATGACGTTAATTTTCCCCAATCTCTCTTTCGATTATTAAAAATCATTTGGTTATAAAAAATTAATATTCTCACGTGCAACTCACGCGCGCGCACCCGCTGTCCCGCATTTATTATCTCCGCTCTCGCTACCTTTACTCTCTCTCTCTTCATTCTTCAACCTCTCTCTCTCTCTCTCTGATCTCTTCGGATCGGTTCACCGGCGGTGAGCGCAGCAGAGATGGCCGACTGGGCGCCGGTGGTCGTGGGCGTGGTCCTGTTCGCGCTGCTCTCCCCCGGGCTGCTGTTCGAGGTCCCTGGGACCCACGGCCACGTCGGATGCGCCAACATGAGGACCAACGGCAAGGCGGTGGCCGTACACACCCTGATCTTCTTCGCTCTCTACACCATCATCATCCTCGCCCTCCGCCTCCACATCTACGCCGGATGAAATCAAGATCTACGACTAATTATTAATTAGGTTCCTGATCTGCGTTTGCTGCTGCTGCTGTAATTATTAGAGGAACAACTTGTGGGGGTTTTTTTTTTTTTGTTTTTTTTGTTGTCGGTGGCGGGGAAAAGTTAATTAATTAATATATGATGGTTTCGAAACTCTGAGAAGCGTGAGGCTCACGTGGCTCTCGTCGCTCGCGAGCGTGATGAGTTTTGTCTTTTTCCTACTTTAATTTGTAATTTTAATTGCGGTCAGTAACCAGTGCGTGCTCCACGTAATTAATAGATGCTTAAGGCATCTCCAATAGCTTTTTTAAAATTTTCTTCTATAAATGGGAAGTAAAAATCATATTCTCTAACTAATTTTTGTATCAACTCTAACAGTTTTTTCATTTTGAAGAATCTTTTTTTTTTTTTTAAATTTAGAAAATACTGCAGATTTGAGGAAGCTTCCCTATTTTTTCTCCTCCATCCTTATTTTAAGAAATGAGATAGAAAATCTATTGGAACAAAAACTTAATTAAATTCTTCAAAAATGAGAAATGTAGAAGCTGTTGGAGATGCTCTAAGTAATCGCTTTTTGTTCTTTGATTTTGTAAGGAAATTCTGATCGGACAGTTAGCAATCGTGGTCAAGCTTCGGATTATTAATTCTACATTTGGATAAAACTATAATTTTACATCTGGACGAAACTATGGTCTACATTTCGAATATAATAAGCCAAAACATGCCCCCATACGTTTTACCTTTTTGCCCTTTTTATTCTGCATCGCTTTGCTTTTCATTTCTTTCCGTTTTCTTTTCATTTCTTTTCTTTTATACACATGAAAGCTCTTGAAAACGCATAAAGTTTGTTTTATTGCTTGGAAGTGGACAAGGTAGGATTAAAATTTTTCTGTATATAATGGAAATTACAATTCTAAATATTTTAATGTATAAATTGCAAATTGGAACAATAAGGATGATTGTTGACGACTTCTCTAAAATTTAAAGCTATATTACTTTTCAGGTACAACATTTTAATTAGTATGACTTTATATAAGAGGAAGCGTAGAGATAAAAAAAAAGTACGTCTAAGTGAATATAAAAGCCCGACAACCATATGAATAGAAAAAAAAATAAAGAAAAGAAAATAAGATCTGACAACCATATGAATAGAAAAAAAATAAAAAATAAAAAATTCTCCAAGGATCCAAAATATAAGACGAACAGGAGAAACAAGTGAGGTGTCATCATCCTATTGCTTAATGTGCTGGTATCATTAATAATGACTAACTCATTATGCAATAGGAAGTTGACACCTCACATGTCCTCCTTGTTGGTCTCATATTTTGGGTCCCTGGAACAAAGCCCAAAAAGAAAATAAGATCCATCATTCTGATTTATTTTAATGAAGCAAGCACTTTTTAGTTGGTATCAAGAAGAACTGCTGCTCAGGCTTGATTTGCAGCAGGACCACATAAGGATAAAAACGAACATATAATCTCATCTTTTCTATACCTCTTTTCATTATTTGATCCATATGTTTAATTATTTGATAAATAGGAAAAACAAACAAATATCTATAAACTTCCATTTCATGGACAAAGGTTACAATCTCTGACACTAAAATTTTTTTCACTCATCCAAGTTGTGCTTAACGCACAATTCTTACTTTTTATTTTTTGGTGAGAAAGCAGGCGATTCTTACTTGAACTCATTATCAATAATGACAACATCTTATGTATTAACTCCAACTTCTATTTAAAATCCACGCCTCTTTCTCGTACTGTACTTACATATAACTTCACATAATACTACGCAATAAATAAATAAAAATACACGCTGCACAAAACTTGAACAAGAGCAATTGAATTGCAAAAAACCGTGAGAAAACACGCCACACGCGCGCCAGATCTTCAACCCAAAAAAAATGGAAGTTAAAATAAAAAAATGATGGACAGGATGAACTCCTCTATCATTAATAATTATTAGAGGATACAAAAGTAGAGGATATATTTTTCAAGTCCCCTTATTTTCACTTATCGTAATGCATCATATGTTTCCATCTACACTTGCATGATGAAATTTTTTTCCCTTCAATAATTTTGTAACCATCAAATACATAATGATGAATAGAACCCCATCCAACCATAACAAGGAACAATTAATCACTCTCTCTACAATTTAAAAAACACAAAAGAAACAAGTAAAGAATTTTGAAGTAGGTTCCTCGATGAAACCATCTCCTTATGCAGCATGAACATGTATACCAATAGCGATCACGAGGATAGTGAGAATACAAAAGAAGAGTATGCTGTGGACCAAGATGGATATCCCACTGGTCCCCATGTTGCCAAACTCTATAACCCTCGTCCTCGCCGGAAGCTGAAACAGGAGCCCCGGCGACAGGAGGATGAAGAGGATCACCGCCACGATCACCGGGCCCCAATCCGTCGACATCTCAATATTTCTCTCTTCTTGAAACTTGTTGGGAAGAATGGAAAGGCTCTTCTTATGGGAGAAGTTGGGACGCTAAGCTTAGGATGTAAGAAAGTAAAGATGGAAGGAGGGAGATGGTAAAGGAAAAAAAAGAAGAGGAGGTGGCTTTTTGAGGGGATGCATGCTTTACGCTCGTATTTTGTAATGACATTTGCTTGAAGGGGAGGAGATTTTAAGCCTTGCGTTTGAAGTAAATACCCAAAATAAATAAGAAAAGTGAAGATATTATTCGCATGTACAAAATTTCAATTGTGGGGCTAGGTATGGATTCCTTTCTTGACTCGACTATAGCGGGATTTACACTAGGAAAGCAAGGTATCGAACTCAAATTCTATTGTATGAATTGATTCTTTAATAGATTGATTGTTATATCACTACCTCATATATGCCTGGATTCAGGGGAGCTTTTCTATTTGAAACCATCTATCCTTGAAAGTTTCTCCTTTACTCGCTATATCCTTTTGTCCTTTGTACTAGCCCCCATGCTTATAGGTATCACATATAAAACTCTCTATTCCCATAGTTTAGAGCTTGTAGAATTAGAGGTCTTCTACCTTACCAAGCGAATCATGAAGAGATTAACCAAAATATAGCTCAGGTAACATCCACAAACACCCTCATTTATATCGCCAACTTTAACCGACACACCAAAAAATTATCTAAAGCCAGCGTTTATATATGACAAAACGGCAAGTTCAATTTGTATTTGCAATGCATGAACATAATCGGCCTGCAAACCTTGATTTATCTAAAAATTCAGAGTGCGTAAACAATTATTCACGAAGAAAGTAAAACATCATATTTGTAAAAACATCGGGTAAATGATACATTGTCTGTCTTAGAACAGAAAGAACAATCACTAAAACACTGTCTAAAAAGGAGGGAACAACAAAAGAGCAGAAATCAGCAATATATATATGTATTTGTATCATCAGGGATAATTGAGAGCAACCCTGAAGGTGTAAAGGCATGCAAACGGTACCTAAACAAGAAATAACACCAGTGTTCGAGCTATCAGATCTCATTCACCGCTTTATAGATCCAAATTAACTGAGCGTTTGGAGAAAAGTTGACCTGCAAAGGAAAGATTAAGAAAAGTTAGCAATTGTCATGTTTTATCAAACAACTATATAGATTTTACCTAAGTTTTGACACGCATATCACAACTAATCAGATAATTACAATTACAGTAGCAATAAACATCAGCACTACTTCTATTTTCCAGAAGAGGTGACAAGTTCCTGACAATTGCCAGGCATCTTCTGTTAAGTGGCTTAAAGAAATGTCGAGTACGTCCAAAGAACGTTTAGATCACTGTTATAAATAGTGGTAAATAGCCCCGCAATAGCGGTGCTAATAGCGTTAGCGGTCCCTTCCGCTACGCTACCACCTAATAGCAGTGACATGTTGCGGAATATGCGCTTTTCGTTCGCAAAAGCGGCCAATAGTGTGCCATAACGGTAAATAGTAGGTGATGTGAAATCCGCTTTTCTACTGCTATTTAAAAGCGGTTTGTGGTCTATCTTTTTAAAATTAAACCCGACCCTTGACCATTGCATTCCACAGCCTCCTTTGATTTTCAACATACTACTGCCACTTTTCATAGTCTCTGGCACCTACCTCAGTACTTCCTCTCACTTCCTTCCCCGCGAGCTCCTCTTAGAACAATCCTCTCACCGCTCAGCTCTTCTTCTCGAAGACGACTCTTTGACTCCTCCAATCATCTTCAGTATTATATGATGGTTACATGTCTATTTCATGTTTAGAATCTCTTTAAATCATCAAATATGTACTTTTAGATTTTTTAGATTTTTCTTTAATCTTTCTTATTTTAGTATTTATATATATCTAAATTAGACCGCTATTTGACTTTGCGCTTTTTACCGCTATTTTGCCGTAATAGTCCCAAGTAGCCTTAGCGATGCCTCCCTGCTACGCGACGCTATCCGCTATCGATAACATTGGTTTAGATAAAAGCACATATTATTTTTGCCTACATAGTCTAACTTCTAAGCATAAAATCTAGTCAAAATTTTGGAGTTTAGAACAAATATTTTCAGCCAAAGATTTGTGCACATATAACTAACTTCCACTACTGTCTGAAAAAAGTCATAACCAGAATCCAGCAGAAAATATCTAAATCATTTTATACAAATTATGCAACCCGTTACGACTTCATTTTGCTAGTAGCATAGAGAGCACTATGGGCATCACAGACTTGGCACACTCCCGAAGTGTCACATGCCTATTAAAAAAATAAACAAATGAGATATGATACCTGACCTTACACTGTTAGGCAGCAGCAGCAACACTTAGGGGTGTTTGTTTCAAAAAAAAATTGGCATTTGGGTGGGATTTCAAATTCTAGGATCAAAAAGTGGGTTTTTTTTGGGTTTTAGAATTCCATAAAACTTGTTTGTTTCAAAACAAATTTTAGAATATCAAATCCCCAAATAATAAAAAAGTATTATATTTAAGGATTTGTGAAATCCTCTTTTTTGGGTGGGATGTGGGGTGGATTTCAAAAGTGTTAGACAAATTAAGGATTTCAAATTCCAAAAAGTTTAAAACAAACAAAAATATTACAAATTATAGTATTCCAAATCCCAAAATATTGTTGAAACAAACAAAGTTTTAGGAATCCCAACCCATAACAAATTACCTATGGATTTCAAATCCCATGGTGAAATCCATATCCTAAAATTATAGGATTTGGAACAAACACCCCCCTTAAAGTCTCTATTGGCTGAATTAAAAAAGTATAGTTTTGCGTGTTTCGGAATTGCTGGCAGTGTTTACCTGATAACTTCTAAGTCATTAAGAAACTAGCTAATGAATAATGCCAAACATATAATACACGGATAATGGCAGCATCTTAATCCTATCTTCCTAGTTAAATACCTCGTGTAAAATAAAAATGAAAAAGGGCTTCAACGTGGTATTGCCTACAATATGTTTTTGTAAAAAATACTTCAACGATAACAACCATGATGATTCTCTAATGCACAGTGATAGTGTCTTAGTTTAGAAAACATGTACATACATTAATACACATATTGCAGCCTCAATATGAGCAGGAAACACTTCCAAAGTGCTCAGAACAGAAGAAGACGGTGAAATCTGGCAGTGAATCATAGCCAAGGACGACAGCACAGCCAGGGATGGGTTTAAAGGGGGGCGGGCTGGGGCAGTCACCCCCCAGGATTACTTATTGTCACATATACCTAAATCCTCAAATTATCTATATATTTTGTCTTTTTGAATTAGTACCTTAAATCTTTAATATTTAGATAATAGTCCCTCAAATTATTGAAAATGCTGTTCAGATCACCCAAAATGATATATATCTTGTGGTGCTGGTCTTAATTGGAGGATTAAAGCCACTTATGAGAATTGAGACACATAATAGCAATGTTATTTTGGGGGCCTATTATCAATTTCAATGGTTTGAGGCACTGATTTCAATATATGAAATATTTAAGGGACTAATACGGAAAATCACTATTTTGTAATAATTGAAAGTGCAGAAATGAAGCAAAGAAGTTGCATTTGTGATTTTAGGGAATATATATGCGCACGCCAATGATTATTAAGTATGTATATTATTCCATTTGTGATTTTAGTATA
>BQKN01060690.1:45095-63693 GCA_022839385.1 Asparagus kiusianus | reverse complement strand
GTGCGCACCAATCAATTATGGGCTGAGCAGAGGAAGGAAGATTCAGCATGGCTATATACTATAACTTAAATAACCATGTTGATCCTAAGGCAGAAGCTAATACAGTTTGCCAATCAAAGCTTTTGTCTATGTTGTTTCAGAAAAAGATAAGGGTACATAGTATCAGTGTTCTTTATCAACTTTTTTTGTTTGTTAAACATCTTTGTGTTTATCCAAATAGTCAGTGTTCTATATTCACAATATATTTTCAACAAAAAAGGTAGTTACCTTTCCTATATCATGTTTCAGAAAAATATAAGAGTACATAGTATTAGAGCTCTTTATCGACTTTTTTTGTTCGTTAAACATCTTCTTTGTGTTTATCCAAATAGTCAGTGTTCTATATTCATGATATCTTTTCAACAAAAAAAGGTATTTACCCTATCTTTTCAATATAAGCGCATTTGTGTGCGTGTACGCAATGCATGCAAGGGAGCGAGCGCGCGCACACAGAGAGATACAGAGAAGCTCCAACACACCTGTGTATGTATGAGCGCATGCATCTACATGCACGCTCATGTGTCTTCTAGTGAAATACCTATCTTTCGATAACATTATAAGAATCTCATTCTTTATATTCCAAAATCAGTCCATCAAAGTAGTAGTTAGCCTTGGGAATGACAAAATCAGGGTGAATGTTCATGTAAATTATTTTGCTAAATTATCAAATGCATTTTGACACGGACGGTTGCATGTTTTCACTCATCTAAGGCTTGTCACAACCTATCCTGTCAAGACTGAATGGAAAGCGATGACAGATCAATTTCTAAGCACCATCTCCTATTGTGTCCTGCCATGCCAAATATGGAGAGGTATGGTTTTCCACTATGATCAATTCATCTGAATCTAGAACATGTACACGCTGAAGTGGGAAAAATGTAAGCAGACGTTTCAAGACCATTGGGGTAACCAAAGGAGACAAGGTCGAGATAAGAAATAAAGTGAAGGTTCATGCAATGTCAAGAGCTGAAAGTATAGTACAGACAATCGTTATCAAAGAGAATAAGGCTCAAAGGACCCATTCATATAAATTCCTCGATAAAAGGAGGACACTCTGATGTGCATTCAGGAGTTGACTTTTCATGCCATAACATGTGTTCTTGCATCCTTAGCCAACTGAAATTCCTTTATTTATAGAATTGTCATGCTTCATTAAATCAATCCAACTTATATATATATCAATCTACATAACAAGCAAGCCATCTAAATCAGATAATTATTTTTTACACCTACTAATTAACAACATGTAAAAAAAACTTATAAAGACGAACTTAATATTATTCTTCCCCATAATTGGGGAGAAAAAGAAGCCATGTGTGGGAGAAAATCTAATCTGGAACTACACATTATCACACGAAAATAGCCACAAAAATCATAACTTCGAAAAAGGGAACTCAATGCAGCCATATGTCTCCAACAAAATCATACCACTGATCTTTTTATGCAACAAGGTAGGAACGATATGCATTTCTTTGATTTCAACTATTGCATGAAAACTCAAAGGTACCACAATCAGATATTCCTTGATTAAATCTAACAAAACCTTATCTACCTACGTAAGCTAAAATACTAATTGAACAAAGTCAGCCTACCCGACCCCCCACCCCCGCAAAAAAAAAAAAAACAACCGATTTATCTAATTCATAGGCACAATCAAGCTACCAACTAAAAATCGAACCTACAAGAACGAAATGCAAACCGCAACATGGATAATCCTAAGGAGAAAAAGAAGAAAGGGATGATATATTTCAATGTGGGGTCCTACAAGTAGTACATGTGCTGAATTTGTTACCTTTCCGAAAAATGAATAAACGCGAACCGATCAATTCTACTAATTAAAGGACAAATGAAGAGACAAAAAGAGCATTAATGAACCTACAAGAACCATTCACTCAACTTGATGAAGTTACCAAGCGAGCCATTAATTTAAAACAATCAAATTTCTAACAAAGACTCTTCTTTTGTTGCGCCTCCCATAAATACGCATTACTTCACAAAAAAAATAATAATAAAATTCTCACCTGAAATCTCCTTCCGAATGGGGCAAAACAAGGCCATCCAAAACCGCGTAATGTTCCTCAAAATCCCAAGAAAATAAAACACCGTCACAACCCCAAGAACCCAGGGCATCAAAATGAACCCAATAACAAAAGTCACCGACCCGCACACCATCATCGCGAGCGAAGCTCCGAGCAGCAGCGACGCAAACGCCTCCGGCGTCACCGGCGGCATCGTCCGCCGGTGCATCCTCCCCGGCGGCGACGTCGGCGCATGGCGATCGGAGGAGAATGGGGCGGAGAGGTGAGGCGATCTGAGGAGGGTCAAGAGGAGAGAGCAGAGATCGAAGAAGAGATTCGATTGGTGGTCGTCGTCGTCGTCGATGCTATTGGAGTTCATCATCGTTTGAAAAAATCCGAAACCCTAACCCTAACCCTAGTTTTTGTCCCTAATTTTAGAGCGGTGGAGGGAGGGATAAACAATAGGGAGGAGCGAGAGAGAATCAAAGGGAGGGATTTTATTGGATTGAGAGGGGGGGATTTTGGGTGGATAGGCTTCAGAAAAAATTTATTTCGATTTTAGATCTCGATGATCGTGTCTTTGCGAAGAGCTTTGCTACGGGAACCCAAAATATAGGACCAACAGAGGGGACAAGTGAGGTGTCCCCCTCCTATTGGATAATGAGTTGATCTTCATTAATGATGATCAACTCATTATCCAATAGGAGGGGGACACCTCACTTGTCCCCCTATTGGTCTCATATTTTGGGTCCTTGGAGAATTTTTCCTTTGCGAATTATTGATAACTGTTTTTCTTCGTGAATATATATTTTTTTGGATGTTTGCTCTGGCTTTGGAAATCCAACTCGTGAGACTTCGGCAACGTCATGATGTAAGGTTCGAAAACTATCAGTACGAATATAAAATTTCAGTATTTTAAATTGGATAATGTTGCACGTGACTTCATACGTATAAAGTATCTGAATAAAATCTCTAAAGATTTTATCAAATTTTAAATACATATATCAAGAGATTAATGAAAGCATTGGTCACCTATTCTAGATCTGGAGAAGGCAAGATTTTAGAAATAGATCAACAATCTTTATTTTTTGGTTACCAAGTTAAACAACATCAATAATACTCATATATTTATACTAGTTTACGGTAAGAAGGACAGATAATGATGTTTAAGGACGCCATGAATCCATAATGAATGAAAAATGAGAATTAAAATAATAATAATAAATATTGTTTTACCCTTACTCTCTCTGCTTCCATGGTATACATACTATACAATGAATATAATTTTCAGCCAGCTCGTATTGAATTAAAATTCAAGTAATAATCTTTGCGAAATTAAAATACAAATCAATAAATTCTTTAGCAGTATAAATATGTCAGAATCTTAATTATTTATTTGGGAGCGAAAGATTGGAGAGTGTGTCAAAATAATAGGACTTTTAAATGGGCATAAAGTTAAATTATACTTGGGCTCTCTGAAAAAGGCCCATCTAATCAATCACATTTGTTTGTGGTTTCGACACAGGACATCTAAGCTTGTCAATGTTTCTAAGGCCCGCTGTCTCTCTTAAATCAACAAAATCGACGTCGTGATCCAAAATGCTATTCCCATGTTCCCACAGATAGATCTACTCTCCAAAGGAAAATGATAGGGTCACACCATCAACCACACCTCCAACCACACCTTCTCTCTCATTTGTTACAGTGCACCGGGCCCCACATGGGATTTTAAAATTTAAAGTTCTATGTGAGGCCTGGTGCACTGTAGTAAATGAGAGAGGGGATGTGGTTGGAGTTGTGATTAGGGGTGTGCCTCTAGTGCCACCCCTCTCCAAATACTTCCAACTTTTTCAAGTCGAGAAAAGAAAATTCAACATCTCAAATGAATTTTAAGTTATGTACGTACATGCAGTAAATAAACTAATCTGGATGGAGGATCAATTGAAATAACTACTTCAGCAATAGAAATGACTAGCAATGTCCATTTTTTCATTTTTACATCTACACACATTTTATACTCTACATCCTGCCAAACATGTAACTGACTTATCCACTCTGCTTTACGAAACTGATAGCTTATTTTCATCATAAAACTCAAAAGACATCCAAATTTGGACCCTTATAAACTTCAAAAACATATTATTTAGCTTCTAAAATGCCAAATAAAAAAAATTATAGAGAAAGAGAGAGAGAGGCGCGAATAATAGAAGCAAGAGAGGCGCAAATAATAGAAGCAAAAGACTTGGATACAACTTATGCATTATACAGTGTTTAATAGCTTTATGGCATAATCAAAATAGGAAATACTTACACAACTCATACATGAACAGGCAACACAATAACAAAAGGATACAGTTGCAAAGTTTGTACTTGCATTATGAATACTGCAACAAAATTGTCACCCTTTTCTTCTCTCCATTTACCCCCGAATTATGAGAGAAATTAATTTGAGCAGTTTATTCATTGTAGCCATCCAGGCATGAAACTGCTCGCGCTAGGGCCAGGCATTTGGTCAGGTTGAAACCTGAATAAGCATAAATTTTTAACAGTTGCTAAAGCATAAAAGACATTTATTTCTAAAACTACTAGATTCAACATACGTCAGATGGTTACGAGATTAATCGTGTTTAATAATTGCTTGTAGAATTCCATAGACCTGAATTAGTACTTCTATTGTTTATACTAGCAATGAATGTGAATCATGACAGTACGTATAAGACCTGTCACATTTGGAATGTATGACAAAGTGTTTGAAGTTAAAAAAGTGAAATCTTCACTAGTTTATGGAAATATACCCAATTTGCAAAGTGGGCTGGCATTCAAGAGGATGGAAGAACTCTTCCCCTTGTGGTTGGCTCGGCTGCCGGCTGTATCCCATTGCATTAGCATTGGCCTCCCAGACTTGTTGCTGATTAGCCTGGCTTGTTTCTTCCAACTGCGCATACTGAGATAATTCAGTTAGCAATTTCTAAATGTTGATTGACCCCAGATCACATACATGCAGTTTAATCAGAACCAGTACGTGGATGCCAACTTGGAGCAGGAGATGGAGTATGGGTTGAAATATTTTGGTCATTGCTGTGAAATTTAAGGGCATGTTTAACAATTCTCCGATAAACAGGTTAGTGGAAATGACCAGGTTAAGGACTAAAATTCTGTTTGAGGGCAAGACTCAAGAGTTGAACCGGCTTTTTTTTAGTTCAGAAATCGGCCCTTAAACCAGTATAGTTCAATTTCTATATATTTTTTTTTTAAAGCACAAGCAAGCTTAAGCCAGGTTCAAATTGAGGTGAGAGAGCCTACATACCCGTTTTCTCAGACTCCTATTAGCCTCACATAACATTTGTTCCTGTCAAATGGAAGGAAGCTATAGTTTAGAAGAATGAAACATTCATAAATTTAAGGGTAGAGTAAGACTTGTACTTGGAAATTTCAAGAATCTGTTATTATTATTATTATTATTAATCATACCTTTCTTTGCAGATCACCAAGCTGATCGAGCATGTATTGTGTCTGCAAACGAACAAACAAACTTTTTAGTTTTGTAAACATAGTTGTTTTGATAAGGAAAATTCTTTTTGGAAATAAACTCAATACCCGTGTAGACCTAATTTGCTTCAGTGAAGAATCAAGTTGTTTTTCAAGTTGCTCGAGCTCCTTGCTGCTCAATGGCCCAAGATCTTCACCAAGAAGATTCCTAGATTTGGAATTATTACAGCCATGATAATTAAAAAAATTAGTGTTAGCCTTCAGTTTAAGAAGTCGGGTTACGAAAGAGGTCTCCTGACAATATAATTTTCCTGGCAATTTACCTTTGAGATCTCTGTAAAGCCTCAACTCGTGCTTTAAGTTTCAAGTACTCTTGATGGCTACTTTGTAGCATCTAAAGACCAAAGATCAGTTAATTACGCAGTTTACATGAAAAAGTAATCGTGCACATCAAGCGTAATGATATCTCAAATCAAAGTATTGAAGTAGGTCATCCCCTACAATGGTTGGAACCGTTGAAAATCAATAATTTTCCAATGTCTTATGAAATTAAATTGGTGGTATGGAGAATGAAGAAAGAAACAAGAGTAATTTATAGATATAAAGCCTTTTTAGTATGAATAAATTATAATATACAGTTATTAATAGGACAACTTTAGTCTTAAGTTTTAACTTCTCCCGCAACTTTCAAGGGGTCCATTATCCGCGTCATCTATATAATTGGTAGAAAAGACACGCTATGCTTTTAAAAGAACATTATGACATTCAAAATTAAAAGTTTTTACCTATGTTGTAAAAATGTTTAATTTGAAAATTATTGATACATTATGTGAATATATGAGAAGTTATTTGCATAGTTGTTCTTAATTTTTCACAGTTCATATCTCACTATTTGTTTTAGCTACAATCAGGGAGATGAGTATTAAGTATTAACAGAAAGGGAATGTGTAAACAAAAAAAATACTAGACATTAGCCAGGTAAATTACATATTTATTTATGAATTAGCTGAACCTGATAATTTATTAATTATTATGAGAAGTTTTTCTGTTCCTTTTGCTTGCTTGAGATGAATAATATGAACACGTCACATAGCATAGATTTTTTGGAAAATAAGGCGTGTTGAATTCATTTTATACAGACTTTAGTGACATGACAAGAAAATCGCCAAATCTGCTGAGAAATATCCAACATGCATGGCAAAATTTAAAGATGAGCGCCCAATCATCAGATTTAGGATTCTAGCTCATGATTTCCTAATCATTTTTGAACTTCTAACTATAATCAGCTCTAAATTGCATTATGCAATCAGAAAGATTATATCGGAAGAGCAAAAGATTATATCAGAAGAGCAAACTGTATTAAGGAAATAATTTTGACACACCAGTAAGAGTCACTCAAAACTTGTAAAAAACTTTATGTGGTCGATGATAGGAACAAAATTTGAGCTGAAAATATACTAACTAAAATGTAGTCATGACTTTGAACTCTCCAGAGCGTAAAAGCCTGCAGAACTAAAATTTGAAGCTAATTTTACAGTTTAAAATAATTCAGATAGTAGTCTTATGTTTATACCTGATTCTCCCGTATTTGCACACTGGTATCTGGTGCTCCATAACTACATTTTTGGTATCTGTCGAGTGTTTTCAGCATGCTGTAAATGAAAAGCAATGGACAGTATTAAAATTTCAAAATGTTAGAAATCATTATACGCTCTGAATGAATAGAGATGTCATCTCAGTTTAAAAGAGACATAGACAAGCTACAATAAACTTTATCAAGAAGAGATAGCAGACCATCACAGCTAGTAAACACATGATATGAATCTGAAATTTAAACAGACGAATATGAGAAGTATGAGTATTCAAATCCATTAACGACCAAAAGAAAATTTGTGTACGTCAAAGATCCATAAAAAAAGTCATAGATAATAGATATTGTACGAAACAAAGCATAGAAACATAATAAGGAGAAGGCTTAACGTGGATCATCAATAGAAAGTGCACTAGTACAATGATGACACCATTAATTTGTAAAAGCACACTAAACCCAAATCACCTAGAATATTCTTCCAAGACTAAAAAAAAGTTGGTGTGTGTGTATACATGTAAAGGAGTATTGATGTAGGTCGTTCGTGGGCCGTCCATCAGAAGATTTTAAGATCTATTACAATAAGTTTTATTTCAGTAATATTTGATTTGATTTCATATAATATTTTATTATAGTTAGAAATTTTCATTTGCCATTGATTTTGAGATCTCTTTCAAGTTAAGTTGGGATTTTATTTGACTGCATTAGTTTTGTTGGGATTTGATTTGATTAGGATTTTTATTTACTTTCTGAAGTGTTTAATTACTTTCTTTTTCTACAAATAAGAGATATAATCCTCCATAAGGAATATACATTGATGGTTAATAAAAAATAGAGTTATGGAATTCTTGACCATGTGAATTGCTTTGTTGACATATGAAGTGTCTTTGGGGTGTGAAGTCCTTAGGTGTGACACGCCCAGGTGTAAAACCTAGTTATTATCAAAACCCTCTTTTTACTTGTCATTCTTGATCAATCCCTCCAAAAGAATACATAGCGTTCAACTCAAGCCAAAATACTCCATGTCTTATTCATCATGTGAGAAGTATGTTAGATCTAAGATGCAAGCATAGAGGGGGCGAACAGGATTACTTCTGTTTTTCACAAAAACACGGAATATGCAACAAAAATAACAAATAAAAGCGATAAATGATATAAAGCAAAATATCTATCACAAAAAATAACTAACGAAGAACACACGATATTTTGTCGTAGTTCGAATAAACAATCTTACATCCACTCTTCATTCTTGCGAAGGGATCCTCACTATACAAAAAGTTTACTTGAATCACAAACCTAATGTAGTAGGCTTACAACACATAAACTCTAGTTTATCCTAAACTAATCATCTAATCTAACTCTCCACAATAGGTAACTCTTAGCCCCAGCTAGTTCTAACCCTCGATGCAACGGCTTGAGTACATCACAAAAGAAGCTCAAAGTAAAAGCAAACACAAAATAAATAAGCTCAGAATAGGAACAATCTTATAGCCCTTTGAATAAAACAAATTGTCCCTTGAAGGATATAATGAAAGCTTGATGAAGAACGATGAAGAAAATCAATCCAAGGGCAACTCTTCTCATAGAAACGTGTTGTGCGCGGTGGAACAAACACAAACGCTGAGAGAGAGAGCCAAAATAATCCAAAATAACGGCACCAACTCAAACACAAAAGTTTAATGTGGTTCGGCAAATTGCCTACGTCCATGGGGCAAAAAGAGATGGGTTTCCACCATAGAGAAAGAGAGTACAAAGTAGAGATTACAAGATCACTCAACTAACCTCTCAAACAAATCTCTCAAATCTCTCAAACTAAACCCTCAAACAAATTGCTCAGAAAGATCTCTCTTTTCTGTGCTCAAAATCACCTTCAAACTACCTAATCAATCGATAGAAAACCCTAAAAACGTGGCTATATTTATAACAAAACACAATCTCAAATAGATTAGGATTCTAAAAATGAGTCTGCCACACCCTGGTGTGACACACACCACACCCATAACAAACATGGTAGATTCTGTGATATCAGGGTGTAGCAGACACCATACCTATGGCAAATAGGGCAGATTCTATCACACCCTATCATATGGGTGTGGCAGATATCACACCAGGGTGTGGTGAAGTCTGTCTTGCTTATTTGTCATGTTTTTCTCAATTCTTTTCCTTAATTCTTTCACCGTTTTCATAATTCTCTACCTAGGCAAAGTTTTTTCTAAACTGAGCCGACACCAACCAAATCAAACGTCTCATTTGTTGCGTCCAGTATGAAGTGAAACAAAACTATGACAATGGACTCAATCCATAACAAGTCGAGACCCAAACGAGAATGCGAACACTCTCCAAATGTCGGTATCAACTCACCAAACCGGCTGCATCAAATTGACTGTCTACGTACCCCCTCTCACAAGGGATCAAGCAGCTCGTAGTTCATCAAATGGCCTCCAAAGACCCTCAATCAACTAGAAGAGTTTGTAACCCTTCTCCAACATCATTAATGAATCTACGGCTGATAGCTCTCTTAATGACCCCAAAGTGAAACAAATCAAACACCTCCACCTGAGGTGAACCAATGGTCGTATCCAAATCATATCCACCAGCTGCATTCAAATAACCAACTTATCATCTGCACCTAAATACAAATGATCCCCTAACCGTGTCACCTTAGCTGGAATCCCAAACGATGCAGAATGATCTAGAGTGTGCGGAGTAATCTTCATCCAATATGGGGTAGCATCACTCTCCACCCGCTGCGATACATCTAAGGTCTGTCCAAAGCTCTCCACCTGCTGAGAGTCAATTAGCTCCCTCAGTGAAGCCTCAAGCGAAGTGATACTACTGGACTAAACATCCAATGGAGTTTTACCTCTAATCACAGCAGTCGACAATCTATGACCAAGATGACCCAAATATATCAAAGCCTCAATACCAGAATTAATGCTCGACATCAAACGCGGTCCTCCTCCAGCAAGGAATAACTCACCAAATCGTCCATCTCATCTTGTTGTTCTAAGATTTTTCTTTTCACCGAAGTGTCTCAAAATGCCGTGAGCTCAGCTCGAATGCAAAATTAGGCCCCTCTTGTACCTCCCACCAAAATCAGAATGAAGTACCTTCACTTTTTTGTCAATCTCATACTTCTTCAATCTGTTGGAGACTACTAGGACGTTATCCAAAGGAGATTTGGTTGCAACACAAACACACCTAGAACAACAACCAACAAAAAAACCAAATATCTATTACTTCCCAATGATCCTCCTTAGAAGGCCCCCAAATATCCGTATGAACTCCACCCAAAAGACCCTTAGTGCGATGAATAGAGGTGCAAAACTTCACATCGGTCTTATTGCTCATATTAAAATGTTCACTGAACTTCAAATTACAGGTCTGTGCGCCCATCTCTAAATCAATACTGGAATGACTAAGCTCCAAATGCCGCAGTCTAGTCGAATCAACAGAAGTCGCCAACTCTCTACCTGTCACCGAACTTCTAATCAAATAGTACAGGTTATTCCTCCTGACGCCCTTCATTACAATCAAAGAGTCTTCCATGATCTCGAGAACCGTGTCCTCAACACGAACCTTCAGACCCTCTCCAACCAAAGCTCCAATTAAGATCAAGTTCTTCCTCAAGGAAGGAACATATCTCACACTATATAACTCCCTGACTATCCCGTCAAACATCTAGATGCGAATTCTTCCTATCTCAAGGATCTGGCATGCACTGTTGTCACCCATATACACCACACTACTATCCAGCTTCTCAAAACTAGAGAACCATTTCTTTTTAGGACACACATGATAGGTCGCACCACTATCCAACATTCACTCGGATTCCTCCGAATAACTACCTGTAGGACTGATAGAAAGTAAATAAATATAAGTATCAGAAATATTACCATCCGATATAACGATGTTTTCTTCTGATGATGGTTGCTTCCCTTTTCCCTTCTGCTTATACTTCATCCATTCGTCGAGCTTTGGACAATCTTTCTTTCAATGACTAGTCTCCTTGCACCAAGCACACTGATCTTTTCCAACTGTAGGATGCCCTACTCTAGATTGTGACTCACAATTCTTTCGATTTGGATTCTTCCCTCTTGTGACCAACATCTCCGCTACTGTGTCACTTGTAGACTCCTTGTCTTTCTTTCGAAACTGATAGTTCACAAGTACAGCGGTGACCTCACTATACGAAAGAGATGTCTTCCCATTAATAAGAGTAAGGACGAAAGTCTCATATTCTTCGTCAGACAAGGAACTCAACAACAACAATGCCATATGCTCATCTTTAATCATAACATCTACATTCGCCAAATTCATAAGAAACTTCGTGTAGTGGTTCATGTGATCACCAATGGAGGTTCATTTCTTCAATTAGAAGCGATAAAGTCTTTTCTTCAAATGCAATCGATTTTTCATAATCTTGGTCAAATACTTACTCTTAATGATCTCCCAAATCTTCTTAGATGAAGTCTCATTGATCACATCATACTTTAAATCTTGAGTCAAACAAGACCTAATCACACCACACGCCGTTCGATTCATCTTCTTCCAAACCCTCTCATCAATATCATCTGGCTTGCCATCCAATTCCAAAGTATCTTCCAAATTTTGCGTGTTAAGCGCATCCAAGACTTCACATCGTCAAAATCTAAAATTATTAGTACCATTAAACTTCTCCACGTCTATCTTCATAGAGTGAATATTCAAACTTTGGACGGTCTTCACATCTGAAGTATCCTCCACAACTCCTTTTCCGGTCATAATTCCTCAAAGCACTAACAACTAAAGCGGAATAAATGAAGAATAGATCCAAAACTAAGAAAATATAGAATTTTTACCAAAAAGATCCCACCTTTAACTCCAAACGAAGCCCTAGCCGAACTTTCAAAGTGATTTACTCCTCTAAATAGCCCAAGCATAACCTAAGCTTTGATATCACTTGTTAGGCTCTGATACTACTTATTGTGCGTGGCGGAACAAACACAAACACAGAGAGAGAAAGCCAAAACAATCCAAAATAATGACACTAACTCAAACACAAAAGTTTAACGTGGTTCGGCAAATTACCTACATCCACGAGGCAAAAAGGGATGGGTTTTCACTATAGAGAAAGAGAGTACAGAGTAGAGATTGCAAGATCACTCAACTAACCTCTTAAACAAATCTCTCAAATCTCTCAAACTAAACCCTCAAACAAATTGCTCAGAAAGATATCTCTTTTCTATGTTCAAAATCGCCTTCAAACTACTCAATCAATCGATAGAAAACCCTAAAAAATATTGCTCTAATTATAATAAAACACAATCCCAGACAGATTAGGATTCTAAAAACGAGTCCGTCACACCCTGGTGTGGCACACACTATACCCATGACAAACAGGATAGATTCTGCCACATCAGGGTGTGGTAGACACCACAACCATGGTAAACAGGGCAGATTCTACCACACCCTACCACGTGGGTGTGGTAGACACCACACCATGGTGTGGTGGAGTTTGTTTTGCACTTTTACTTATTTTTTATGTTTTTCTCAATTCTTTTCCTTAATTCCTTCGACGTTTTCACAAAACGATCCAAAGATAGACTTAGAGTGTGCTCGTGGTGGAGGTCTTGAAGAGCCTCAATGCATAACAAGGCTTTTAATCAAGGATCAATTATGTTTCTTCCAAAGTTTGACGAAAGAAAGATGTATCGCGGTGTCATGCATGACGAGTGAGAATTCGACGAGGCTCCAGGGAGTCGAAAATCTTCTCTTGATCTCTCATTTGTAAAATCCTAGAACTCCTCTTTTCTCTATATCTCTCTAAGTTATTCTCTCACAAATATATTAGGAAAGAGATATGCCAAATATGGTCGAGGTTAGAGATTATATAAAATAATGAATGGCTGCAATTAAATCGAGAAATTTTGCATTAGCATCCTTGACCATCGATGGTGCCTCTCGATCATTAATGGTTGAGCAGCTCATCGTTGATATTCATGTCTCTAGACCTTTGCATCATCATTGGATCATGTATCATTGATCGTCACCATGCACCAACAATGGTCAAAATCCCTCACCGATGGTTGTGGTGGTGAAATCAATTTTTGAGCTATTTTTTGTATATTTTTGCCTCATACATATTCCATGGTTTTTGTTACCTATACTAGATCATCTCAAACCAATATTAGTATCGAAAAAAGAGTTTGTTATTACTCAAATGAAAGATATTGTACAAACAATATCCTTACACAGTAACCTTCTTGCTTTTGTCATGGATTACACCATCATTTTGCCAAGCCATCGGTGATTTCTTACCTCCAGATTGAAGCCCTCCACCCATTCCCCATCAATTACGAAAGAATAAATTATAGAGGAAATAAAATATAATTAAGAGCAAATATTTTGAAATCTTATTACTCTGTGTGATAACTAAAAAGGCTAGAATACATGATCTTTATATTCCACTCGCAACAATTCATCGAGCTTATTGCAACCTGTAGGCGTCAAAAAATGCTCATAGATATCCAAATACAACTCAAGGATGGGAGAAGAACAACAGGCAATACATGGCGGCGCGGCTGAGGCGCAGCAGGACATAGTGCCGCGGCTAAGGCGCGACAGCCCATAGTGCCGCGGCTAAGGCGCAACAACTTATGGTGCCGCGGCTAAAACGCGGCAGCCTATGGTGCCGCGGCTATTACAAGGGGGTGTTGCGGCGGTTACAAGACAGTTGTATGATGATTTTTTTGAAGCCCACGTGGCAGCATATCAGAAATAGAACGTGTGCTGACGTGGACAAGCAGTTAAACTACGAAAAGAGTGGTTAAAGGTCGTGGGAGAACAGTTTCAAGCACGATGGAACGTGCTGGTAACCGCCTCTTTGGCCACAGCAGTCCATACTGCCGCGCCAATAGCCGCGACAATGTCAACTGCCGCGGCCAAAGAACAGTCATATGGTCGGTTATTTCTCCCCTGTTTCAACTATTGTGCACTCCTACCCCTATAAATACCTCCCTAGACACGAAATAAAAGAGGAGAGCAGATTGGGGCAGAGAGACTTGAGCTTTTGGTGAATTGGAGTAAGAGAGAGAGTCTTCATTCTTCACAAACATCCTCAAGAAGCTTTTGGCGATTCCTAGAGATCTAAGTTCTGACTTGATCTTTAGAAGAGTGAACATCTTACATCGATAAGATATTCACTTCAAATTCTTACTTCGATAAACGAAGGAAGAATCCCCAAAATCTTCACGATTCAATCAGAATCTGTGAATCGGTGGTCCACGGGCTAACGCACCCCCGACACAGGCAAAGATCCCGCGCAAGAAGCGATCCAAACAACGATACTGTGTTTGTTTCTAAAGAGTTGTAATTTTCCTTTTGTTGTGTAAAAGAAGTCTTATAAAAAGACTATCTCTTTTGAATTTGTTATAATCGACCGAAGATATAATGAATTCCACGGCAAAACCAACTTTTGACGAAAACAAACTGACGACCATAGTGGGAGCTAACGGTCTCGCTACCGAAACCGTCGTGTCGCAGCCGATCATCAAGATCCCAGTTGAATCCACGGTCGAGTACGAGTTCGACCAGGCCAAATTTGAGGAATATCTTTCATCATCCTCTTCAAGATCTTCTTTGTCTCACAAGTACAAGAGGATCTCACAATTGAAGAAGGCTTACACGCCAAAGAAGGCTAAAGGTGAAGACTCTCACCCAATTGTTGCCGAAGTCTCCCCTCGCAACATTATCCCGGTGACCCCTAAAGCCGGAAGCTCTGCTCATAATGATTCCTCCCTAATTAAGGAATCGTTTGATCGAAGTTCGCCAACGCTGACGAAGAGGGCTCGTCAGAGACAACGCCAACACCTCGCTCGTCAAATGGCTAAGGCCTTGGAACAAACCGATGGAGTTCGTTACTATGCGGACTTAGAATCGAGGAAACATCAAGTGGTTCAGTCGCCTCAACGTCAAACCACTCATGTTTCTGCAAAACTTACATCGGAGGAATGAACTCTTGTCAAAAGGGCCCGTTCGACCCTCAAAGAACGCATACAAAAGCGTATGGCAAACACCGCTCGTGCCCGTGCTCTTTTACAACAAAGACGAGAAGGAAAGAAGAAAACAGTGTCTAAGGAAGCACCAAAGAATCACAAAGTATGGATCCCCAAATCCAAACTCGTACAAAAATTGGGTCTGCAGAACACAACCTTTGACCGTGGAAGTCTTCACTGCCGCGGTATTTCCTTCAACCGCGATAGCTCATACTATCGCGGCGGGCCTTCAACCGCGGCAGTCCCCGCTGCCGCGGCACACTGTTCGACTGCGACACCAATCACTACCGCGGCCAAAAGAAGTTTCACAAGAGCACTCCTTCGACTCCGTTGACATCCGTTCCTGGTTCATCTACTGCAATCACTTCTGATATGTTACCAGTGAAGCCATAGGTCAGTCCCGACTTGTCAATGGTGGATCGCCTTGGTCTTTTACCTGATGATCGAGGTAGAATTCCAATTAAAGAACGTTTGGGTCCGGTGGGTGAACCCCAAATAGATTCTTACACTGGGGATCGTAAGTATCCTCCTATCAGGTCAAAATAACTCCAGGATGGGAAAATTCTAATTTCTACCCGTTTGGGAGTTCGTAACGAAACTCAAGAGCCCGTTAAGACTCCACACCCATGAGGGTGTGGTTCTAAACGTGTGACTCCTGATATAACCTTGGATCGTTCAAAGGCAACAATAAATTGTCCTGAGAATGCCAACAAGGCTTTACACCCCAAGAAGAAAACGTGTTTGTCAAAAGACATCGTTATACCTGGCAGGTCATACCAACAGACGATAGGATTTTTCGGCAATCATACCGATGAATCGTACTATCAAGCTGGAGGTGTGAATAAATTTCAAAAGAGAACCGTCCAAGAAATGAGCTCTCATTATTCCTGTGCGCGACTTATTAGAGCAGTACTATCAGAATGTGGCTACTCCAAACGAGGAGTCATCCCGCAAAAAGCCTCAGTGCTCACGAAACTTTTCACCGAAATGTCAAAGTCCAAGCCGAGACGTTTCCGCAAAAGAAGATCAGCTGTCCAAGATGACGAATTCCCTGAAGTCACCATCAACACGGCTGATAAAGGAAAATCTAAGCGGCATTCAAGTGAATCAAATCTTGACTTTTCTCCGGAAGGAAAAGTCAACTCAAGAATTGCTCAACGGATGTCTCGGCTCCAGTTAAGAGCCAGCAGACGTAGGGACTACAAGGGAATGCATGAAGGAATGTCATCAGAGGATGAGCTCTCGGACACTTGTTCTGCGATCGCTTCGGATGATACAATATCTAGCACAAGGCAAACCAGAGAAGTACTCACAATCACCTCTGATCAGTTCGCCCAAATACTTCAAGAAGCTCTAGCCAAACAACGTGAAGAAATTAGAGCTGAGATGAAGACAGAGATGGAGTTGGCTATCCAACAAATGAGAGAATTGCTAGCTCAACGATCTCAACCTTCTGAGTCCAGTCAGCGAGCCAAACCCAGCTGCCACACTCAGAATGTTATAGATGACAGCGATCCAGAAGTGGATGAAGTCATTATGACTGATACACCTCCCAACGACAATAACACTGGGGGTAGTTCAACGGATATTCCCAATAATAATATTGAGGGTGGTTCAATTGCACCTCTTAATAACGCTGGGGGTGGCCCAATTATTTCCGCTCAACATCACTCAAAGAGAGATGAAGATAAGGACAAGAAAATACAAGACCTTGAAAACAAAGTGAATGCTTTGATGTCCGCTCAGGAAGTAAAGAAGACGGGTATTCCGTGTCCCTATCTAAGAGAATGGGATTCAATACCGTACCCGGCAAAATTCAATCTGATTAACTTCACACCATTTGACGGGAAGGGCTCACCTACTCAGCACTTGATTTATTTCAAGTCTCATTTGGGCATGATATCCGGAAACAAGGCTTTAATGGTCCGGTCATTCGTTAGCACCCTTCGTAGGCCCGCCTTTGATTGGTATCGACGTCTCAAGCCAGGGAGCATCAATTACTGGAATAACATAGAAAGTTTGTTCCTCAGCAATTTCTTCGATGATAACATCGAAGTGTCAATCGGAACCCTTCTGGATGAAAAGCAGAAAGACGAGGAGTCAGTCAACAATTTTGTCAAATGCTTCCGTAACAAGGTAATGAATTACAGAGATCCTGTTACAGAGGAGTTCATCCTGCAAACATGCCATAATAATCTCTCCATCGATGTCCTGGAAGCCCTGGGGGTCGTACCATCCAAAACTTGGAAAGATTTGAAAATGCGAGGTGAACAAACTGAATACTTTCTTAAAAGAAAGAAAGTTAAGAGAAGCCAACCGACGATATCTGCAATTGCAGTGAACGCGAATCTCGATCCGAAGTTCCAAAAAGAGTATTCTTTCGAAGATGATAAAGCTCCAGCCATCTTGAGATACCTCCTCGCCAACGACAAGATCGAGCTACCATCTATTAAAGATCAGGAGGGAGCTAAAAGGACTACGGATCCAAACTACTGTGCATACCACAGGAGAGTTCTTCATCCCACCGAGATTTGCTTTGGACTCAAGAACAAGATCCAAGCCTTAATTGACTCTGGCGTCATAACGGCGAAACAAGCCAAATAAAAACGACATTTACTCCATTGGATGCACGAGTATAACCTGCTTCTCTAAAACACTCCAAAGAGTATACGAGTATAAACTGTTTCTCGGTCATCCAATTAAATACAATGTTAAACCCGGCCTCACAAAGGAAGCTGGGGGTAGATGATTTATGTAATGGGAAGTTCTTAGAGAATCTTATATTCTTAAGGATATCCAAACATGCGACTAAGGACGACGTATTCCTCGTTATACCTAGTTTTGCAAAGAAAGCTGGGGGTCGATAATTCATATAACGAGAGGTTCCCGAATGAATGTTAAATATAATATTCTTAGGGATAACCTGATTATTATAAACAAAATGATAAACATTAAACTTCTATTATGATTTCCGAACACTCTTTTGCTGAGATGAGATTCGATCATTTCATTAGATCAATCTTCCCTCACAAAACTCTCATAGGTGTTTGATGACTCACAGTCTCCCACCACACAATCCCCCACTGATCAAATTAATTGAAGATGGGACCACCAAAATTCGTTCTTGTTTGATCCATGCACTCAACACTTTCGTGGTTAGAGTCCGGATATAATGCTTAACCAAAATCCCCTCTCGATTCCTTCCATGAACGAGAGGTCCAAAAGTTGAACGATCAAACCTTCAAACAGTTAGGATCGTATCAAAACACATTTGGTCAAACCTTTAAACAGTTAGGACCAAAAACAAAATCTTCTCTCGATTCCTTCCATGAATGAGAGGTCCACAAATTGAACGATCAAACTTTTAAACAGTTAGGATCATATCAAACTCTCACCTGGTCAAACCTTTAAACAGTTAGGACCAAAGC